>ML246674.1:0-44653 GCA_005239495.1 Nicotiana undulata
ACTCGATCAAATACAGTATCGAGTGCCAGTCGTGCCTCCCCTAGTTTGGGGGCGTGACAAATGGGTTCATACCTATTATGTAAGAGGACAGGCAGCGTGGGACGTGAATCCAAAGAATGCTTCATGGGCTATGCAGCAAGTTTTTCAAGCCAAGAAATACTTCTCAGGTTTAGAAGAAGAAGAGGTCAAGCAAATGCAGAAATTTTCAATCAGGAAGACATACAGACTAATGCAGGAAGTATTCCCAAAGGTTACGTGGAAAAGACTGGTATGTAACAATCAAGGGCAACCAAAGTGGACGTTTGTATTGAGGCTAGTCATCCAACAAAGATTAGCAACCAAAGACAGACTGAAGAAATGAGGCATTGACATTGACCCTATTTGTTCTCTGTGCAACAAGGAAAATGAAACAATGAACCATTTGTTGTTTGAGTGTGAAGTGACAGGGAGAATATGGAGAGGACTAATGTGATGGCAAGGAATTAAGATAAGAACACAAAGCTGGCAGGAAGTGATAGCATGGATGGAGCAGAAGACTAAGGGAAAGAGTGCAAGGGCTGCGATATGTCGAATGGCTCTTGTTGCAGCAGTATATTACTGCTGGCAGGAAAGGAACTGGATAATTTTTCAGCAAAAAAGAAGGACTGCTGCATCAATTATGAGGCTGATAATTCAAGAAGTGCATGTGAGGGCAACAAGGTTCCCCAAGCTAGCTAAGATGATAACTACACTAGATTGGTACCCATAAAACTAATGCGTCTAGAAATGTCAATAGAGGTAGACGAGGTGTAGAGGAAGTGAGCTAGATACACATATTCTGGGGCTTAGTGGCCAGATATGGTGTATGCTAGAAAATACTCAGTTCGAGTATAGTTATGAGTTGTAAATATTACGGTTTTTTCATGAAATATATTGATAATTTCCAAAAAAAAAAAAAAAGGTGAAGGTACAAAAAAAAGTTAACGGTGAGTAAGATAAATTATATGGAAGAAAATCAAATAAGGAAAAATATTGTTATGGAAAAGGAAAAGGCTACAAAAACTTTAGATACGTAGAAAACAAATCGGCCAAAAAGTAGGAGTACGCCCCCATTAACTTTGACCCAAAGTACTATGTAGTATTAATGTATGCATAGTTTATATGGAAAGAAAAATCAGCCTAAAGTAATTTACAATTATATCCTTAAATTATACAAATAATTAAATTTATAAAAGTCGATCAATATTTTAAGGATATTTTAGTCGTTTAACATTTAGTATAAATTATTCGTGCTTTTATAATAATATAGATAGATAGATAGATATAGATAGATAGATTATAAATGAGAATGATTAACTAGACTAACAATTAATATAAGCTATAAACTCATTTCATATTGAAGTTTTAACCTAAATAGCCGCTATAAATCCGTTTTCATAAAAAGAGTAATTGGGCCTGTTAAAAAAGAAAGACAGTGGTACAAGCCCAATTCCCTTGTAGTGAAGCCCAAATATAAATAATTTTGTGCGTTAAACCTTTGCTAAAACCCTCTCCACTGGATTGCTCCTTCCTGCCGACGCTCTTCTCCGACAAAATCAAATTATTTGTTGTGGTTTTCTCTCTTGGTCCTCTGCCTCTGTTGCGGAGTCGCCGCTTCTTTCCTATTATACTCAGAGTCTGTTGTCGGTGATTTATCATGGGCAAGGAGAAGCTAAAATCGCTAGTTACGTCATTTACTGCCGACGGTGAATATCTCGCCATATTGTCTCCAGACGGAACCGTTAGAGTAAGCTCTGTTACTCTATAACTGAACCAGACAGATGAGTTTTGTACACTCATGGAGCACTCAGTTTATTTTTGTTACTAATAGTGTTGAGTTCACTTTTTTTTCCCGATTTAATTACGACGCTTTTTTGCATATTGGTATGCTTGGGGGTAGTATTTTGCTGCTGGTTTCAAACTGCTTTTGGGACAGTGTAGTTTTGGACTAATTATACTGGGAATTAAGTTAACTGAGAAATTAGAAAAATTTACATTTCACTATATTTCAACTTTGTATAGGGTTTTCCTGAAAGGTTGTTCCCATGTATTTTTGTAACTATTCGTTAACATAATTGACAGTTGCCCAATAAAATCGCAAATAAAAACTTTGACGGAACGAATGGAAGATTTGTATTAGTGACTTTTGGCCTTACGTTGGTTGGATTTTTACCTGATGTAAATGATTTGTGAGTTTGCTGATATTTTGCTGTTAGAATAACTTTGGGTTAGAGAGGTGGGTTATTCTTAGATGAAGAAGCCACAAGTTCGAAGCACACTGCAGTAAAAAAGAGCCTGGTATCTAACTGGAGAAGACTAGAGATGTGGACCGTCATCCAGCGAGTTTTGAGTCCCTTGGATTTCCTGGTTATAAAAGAAATGAAAGAAGCTGCGTAGTTGAATTGTAGTGTTTGCTATCGATCCTTTATGGATCGATAGTACCACATTATGCAGGGCATGGGCGTATCTATCTTCAGAAAATACTACACTGTCCAAAAGGGTAAAAGCAAAATTCTTTGCATGTATATAGTATTGAATCTCCTCGACATAGGTATCTGATGGAGGGGGGTTCCCTCTTGACCCCTGTGTGACAATATAAAAAAGGATTCCACTCTGTAGTCTTACACTATAACATGGTCATGCTTATTTACATTGTTTGATGACAGTATAGTCAAATCCATCGTATTGTTTCTTGCAACAGTTGCCTAATATCAGTCGTCCTCTTTTTGCAACTTAGATGTTTTCGACATCTACTTGTCACAGAAAGCAAAAAGATTACAATGTCCAGTTGATACTGGATAGACCTCAATTTATATACTACCTGAAAAGCCTTTTTTAACTTCAGAAGAATATTTGCTTTACTTGTCTGGAAATACTAGGTGCATGGCTTTCTAGGGATTGGTTGGCTAAGTGACGTTGAAACCGATAAGCAGATATATTACATGACTTGGGCGTAGATATTTGGTTGCTGGTTCCCCCAAACACGGCTTTGCAGCCTACTCATTTTTCATTTGATGCGAAAAGTACTTTATTCAGCAGAATATTGTAAGAAGCCGGGAAGCAGGAAAGATAATAAACATTTAAAATGGTAAAACGAACAACTTACTGATGATGACAAAAGAGATAACCACCATCTTATAAAAATTTGTTACAAGCTCGTGCTCCTTAATCTTTACATAGGTTATCATGCAAGTACAACACAAGATAATCTGATTTTTTTTGATACGGTAAATTGTGTTAATCAAAAGGGAGAGAACTCCGTATACAAGAAGTATACCGAAAAGTAGAAAATTTACATCAGAACATGATTCTCTACAAAAGATGTGATTTTTTCTGGACATTTAATCAACTGAAGTGTTACAGTCTACATGGAACCTTATAAAGGAAGCGTTTTAGTCTTCATGGAGATAGTTACATCTCAGAAGATCACTTATATTGGGTATTGTATTCTCTCTGTTAAGATGTAGATAGACAAGAATATGATGTAGAGAAATGTAAGAAGGTATACTGTATCCTCTTATTGGAGTTTTCTGCAAAATGTAACTGAGATATTTAAAGCTACTGTGTATTGCAAGTTCTTCTTGAAGCGGGACAGCCTAAAATTGTAAATTAGCTACGGGAAGTAGGAAGTAAAGAAGTTCAACAATCATCAAGATTAGATAAGGCACACTTTTTGATTCCATTATTATATATATATATATATATATATATATATATATATATATATATATNCAGAATTCTCCGGTTTCCACTGAGCAAATAGGCTTCCACTACTTGTGTTCCAAACCTGAAGAATAGGCGATAATTAGTCATCCAGCATGGAATAAGTAAAGCAAAAGAATACAACACAGGGTAATAGCAAAGCAGAGTGGGAATAATTATGTAAAAACGCAAGTGTCGGCACAGCAACTAGCTGGTCACTGTTTCTTTTCATTAACTTTGACCCTGTAAGTCTAGAAATGAACTATGACATAAATGGAAAGGAAATATATATATATATATATATATATATATATATTTCCTTTCCATTTATGTCATAGTTCATTTCTAGACTTACAGGGTCAAAGTTAATGAAAAGAAACAGTGACCAGCTAGTTGCTGTGCCGACACTTGCGTTTTTACATAATTATTCCCACTCTGCTTTGCTATTACCCTGTGTTGTATTCTTTTGCTTTACTTATTCCATGCTGGATGACTAATTATCGCCTATTCTTCAGGTTTGGAACACAAGTAGTGGAAGCCTATTTGCTCAGTGGAAACCGGAGAATTCTGGAGACAGTTTTTCTTACATGGCTTGTGGTTTTGTTGGAAAGAAGGTAAGATAAGGAAACTGGAAAAAACCGCTTCTGAGTATTGTGATGATCGAGTGGCGAAAAGACCAGCCAAAGTTTGTTTAAGAACGTCTGTCCTCCCCCCCTCCCCCCCCCCCCCCCCCCCCCCCCCCCCAAAAAGAAAAAAACTGATCTCTCCACCCCTAATTGTAAAGAATCTAAGATTTTTGTATTTAGTCACCACCGCTTGTATATTTGTAACACTTTTGATAATTATGACCACTTTGTTAGGTTATTTTTGTCTCATTACTATGTGGCATTTTTTTGTTTTGAATTTTTAGCGCAGAAAAGAACAACGTTTATTAATAGCCCTTGGCGCAGATGATGGAACTGTTTTAGCAGTTGATATTTCCGCTGAATTAATAAGGTGGAGAAAAGCTGGAGCCCTTTCTAGGTATGTTATTCTTTTGATAAAAGGTACTTGCTCTTATGTAGGATGGAGAAGTACTTGTCAGGATACACTTAGACAGTAATGAATACCCTTGCCTGAATGTCAGATGTGGGATTAAAGTTTAAGGCATACTTATAACACATCATTTAAGACATGCAAAGTTATGACTTACTAATTGCACGTCATGTAAAGTATCATCATATTCTGCAAGTTTAAAAGTTCATTTTTCCGTGCTGCTTTTGCATTGGTCTAATGGCAGGAATGAGATACTTCTCCACATTTTGTTTACCCTATGAGTAGATCTGTAGAGCCTCTTCCTTGTCAAACATAGATCCCTAGGGCCCCTTTTCTCTATGTCTAATGGTATGCTTTATAGAGACATTTTGAAAGTTGTTGCTAGTATACTTGATAACTCGTAAATCTTGAATCTTTTTTAGGAAACATCATGCATGGTATTTACTTGAAAAATCAACCATGAGGTTTTTCCATTAAGGCAGTCTTTTTCCTCCAGAAATCTCATGTGTGTATGCCATTCTGTTCATCAAGTGATCTTGGTCAAGAGTTTCCAAATAGCCACGTGATTCAGAAGTTTCTGTAAAGATATTTTGTTATGGGAAATTTCCACTATAATGGATTCTTATATCATCAATCTTCAGAAAATCCCAGCAAGTTTAAGGACGGAATCCCGATCAGGAATCCTCCGACACATCAGGATAATTGTGGGAAGGTTCATATAGAGGTCGAGAAATTATCTGAAATTCCAAAAGTATCTGAGATCTAGTTAATATCCAACCTTCTTTGATTTCTGAAATTATGACACAGACTGCCTTAATTTGAAAACCAGGGGGCTGGTAAAAAGTCATTGGACAACTTCATCTTTTAATTGGTTGACACATAGCAATACATTTTTGTCTTGGGCAGTTGATCACTTACTTGCAAATGTTCCGGGGACTTGTAGCCTGTCATTTATTAAATCTTTAGAGGGCTGTTCAACTTCAATAGATTTAGATGGTCTTATACTTCTTAGCAGGGTTTATTGTGATCGCAAATGGATGAAGTGTTCAAACCATTTAATGGACTGCCATGAATGATGGCTGTCTTAGTTATCACCAAAGGCAGTTAAGAAAAGCGTAAATAAGAAATCTGTTGCTTTTGAAATGCAGTGGAGCTGCTGGTCTGTTTTTTGTGGACAAAGGCCGTAAGATTCATGCCGTTGCTGCGAATGGTTTAATATTTGAGATGAACTCCGACACTGGAGAAGTCATCAAAGAGTTCAAAGTGTCAAAGAAGCCCTTTTCCTCAGTGGCTCATTCAACTGGTTTGTATCCAACTTATATCTACAGTTTCTGTTTTACTTTAAGCACTTCTATTTGACTTCTTTATTCTCAATGTGAAGACGAGAAAATTATAGCTGCAGCCAGTGATAAGTTGCGATTTCTAAGTTTAGAAAGTGGGAAAGAATTGCTGAAGTTTTCTCCTGACTCGGTAAGCTGTCTTAAGTTTATGTCTTTATCATGTGATGTTCTTTTAAAGTCTAAAAAGATTCATAAACATCAAAAGCTGCTATAACAGGCTGCTGCACAGCGTTTATGGCTATCTGATGATGCCCAATTTGCTATTACTGCGGGGCTTGGCGAGAAGCAACTTCAAGTGTGGAAACTTGATTTTGATGAAAGGGCTGCAGATTATGGGCAGGTTCTTTCCATGAAACATCCTCCTATTATTGTCGAATGCAGGAAGAATTGCAAGGGAGAAGACGGTATGGTTGTCCTTGCAATATCAGAGAAGGGTGTTTGTTATGTTTGGAACTTTGAGTCTGTCACTGATGAAGTTGCAAAGCCGATTGAGATCACTGTGAAAGCTAGCAAAGGGGAAACGGAAAAGCAAACTGGAAGAGCTAAAAAGAACCTTGCGCCCGCAATTGCTGCCAGATTGCATGCTTTGGATAGAGATGCACAATTGAGGGCCTTGATTGCATATGGCTCTGCGGAATCCCCAGAGTTTACATCAGTAGATATTTCAAGTCCGGGGGAGGATATCGTCATAGCCGCAGTAGACCAGACCGAGAAAGTGTTTGCTGTAGTTCAAGAGAATGGTCATACCAGAAAAGGTGTAGTTAATAGTGGTTTACATTTTCTTGTCTCCTTGTGGAAAACTCAAGACTCCGTTACAGAAGTCTGTGGCACTGTCATTCCCCTTCCCTATCCCATTTGTACTACTGACTCGGCAAGTGCCGAGCTGCATTTTTTTGAAACTCGAATTCTTGTCTTGGTGTTTCAGATGATGTGATACAGTCACTGTTAGAGAGATCAAATAGTTTGTAAATTGACCAACTTTTCTGCAAACGAGGCCATCACTCTGTTAGTTTTAACGAAGATTTTTAAACTTTCTTGCATCACAACACCGATACATTATGTCCATGATAAATTGACATTTTTGATTTACTGGGTCGTCGTTGTCCTAGAACAGTTCCCAGAACAGAATTATCCTTATAACTGTCTTTCTGAATGCCCCTCCCTTTGTTTCAGGTGCAGATATGGAAAAGGAAGGTGCTAAATTAACCCAGAAAAGCAAAGTGACGAATAAACGACCAGCATCTGATCTGGATGTCACTCCACCAGTGACAATCACAGATGATGGTATGACATACTTGCATGATTCTGTATTGCTCACATAGAAATTCAAGATATGTTAGATGCTCCCTGGAGCTGTTGCTCCACTACAGATGACTAATATTGATATCTTGGAGAAGGGCTAAGAATGTTAAAGGAAAATTCAGTGGATAGATAATCTATACCGGTCTCTCTAAAAACAAAATTGTATCCGTCCATTTACTTGATATTGCTTCAGAAACTTAATCGTCAATCCTAGTGTTGACTAGCAAAAGGGAGAATTGAAGTCGGGGTCTCATATTTCAGGAGTACAGGAAGGTCGGTTGTATTATGAGAATATCTAGGGGTTGGTCAATGTATTTGACCCTGATATTTATCGAGTTTGGAAGTTGAAATGTCAAGGTATTGACTGTATTAAAAATCAAAACACATGTATTCTCTTTTTCAAACTCGCAATTGTATATAAACATTTTATGGCTTCATAGATGGACGTTGTGTTATGCAGGATATTGTGCACAAGGTAACTGCTTCCACTATAATAGACCTGGGGAGTTGTTTGAAACTTGGTTAGTCCTTTGAGTGCTCAGTAGAAAACCTGTTCATTCCCTTTAATAGGGATCATTTTTTCCCCCTTTAGCGGGCAGTGCCTTTTTGCATCATCTTTCTGCTGTTTCTGTCTATTGAGCATTAGGATGTGGGGTCATTTGATATTTGAGACTTGATTCAGAAATTTGGTATGAAGAACATTTTGCTACCTTCTAGAGGATAACCTTTTGGTCTGATGATGTGTAGGTAATGGTGAACCTATAGATGGAGTTCAGATTGATGATCTAAACGAGCCAACCATGGGTGAGAAACTCGCGAGCCTCCATTTGGAAGAAAACAACGAGGATAAAAGCAATGAGGATCTAGAATCTCCTCCTCAAACAAAGCCTCCAAGTGCTGATTCAGTTCATGTTCTGCTCAAGCAAGCCCTTCATGCTGATGATCGAGCACTTTTGATAGATTGCTTATACAGACAAGATGAGAAGGTTATGTTTGTACTGAAATATTTCTAAGGTTCTAGCATCTGAATTGATATGTTATTTCCTAATCGGTAGGATGTATCTTGGCTATGCAGGTCATTGCAAATTCAGTATCTCTTTTAAATCCATCAGATGTTCTCAAGCTTTTGCAGTCACTCTTGTCAATTATCCAGTCAAGGTAATGGAGATTGTGAATGTCATAAATCTGGTTGATCCTATATGCAGTGTTTTGTCTAAGTTGTGCTTTTGACCACACTTAAGATATCGAGTTAGATTGCACCAAAGGAATGAATGCTAATCATGACAGGGATTACCTGGTTCCAATATTGTACCAATTCTATTAACATTACGAAAACCTTTCTGCCATTCACATTTGCACAGTGCAGTTGGCTTCTCTCTTAAGTCACCATTGTCATAGATTGGTCAAGTTAATGTTCATTATGGTAATTTTTCTTGACAGGGGCGCTGTATTGGCTTGTGCCCTTCCCTGGTTGCGAAGTTTGCTTCTTCAACACGCTAGTGGAATAATGTCTCAAGAATCCTCTTTGCTTGTACTCAACTCTTTATATCAGGTCTGGGAGCAACTCTTCATATGTTGATAGCACCTGTAGCGACTGTTAGAATGTATTAAAATTACTTTGTTGGTCTTTGTGTAGCTTATTGATGCCAGACTTTCAACTCTCCACCAAGCTCTTCAGCTATCAAGCTCCTTAGAATTGCTTTATGCAGGGGTAAGGGCAACGCGGAATAACGTCGTCCCTCTCAAACCTCTTTTCCAGGGAATCTTGACTTAAGTTATTTATATTTTTCGTAGACTATTGATGATGGTGATGAGGAAGATGGTGCCATACAGCCCATCATCTATGAAGATGAAAGTGAGGAAGAGGGTTCTGAAGTTGCTATGGATACAGAAAGTAACCCAGATGTTGAAGAACCAGAGGCTTTTAGTGACATTAGTGATCACGAATTAAGTGATGGCATGAGCGAGTGAGTTCTAACCTAGAATTCAGCCAGTTTTTATGAGAATGCAATTTTTGGACAAATGTGGAGAAAATGGGCAGCGGATCCAGATGGCAAGTCTTGAGTGAGATCAAGACGAGGTGATAGGGGACCAGACGGGAGAAGATTTGTAACCTGAAATTTTTGTTTTTATAAATTAGAGAATATCATCTGATTTTGAGGGGTTCAAAGAGGGCTTTTGATAGTTATCTACCCACAATGTACTGTTGTATTCGTACAGTCGTAGATGAAATTGAAGTTGTATTCTTTGTTTCCCTCTTCTGTAAGCATCTTTGTACTTCATTTTAGCAGAGATAGGAAATGGTGCGAAATTTGGTACGTACGAGGAACGCTAAAATAGTGTTCCTTTTTTGTTTATTTGTTGTGCATTATTCTGGGCATCAAGTCCAAATGATCTTGGTACAGTATCCAGTAGAGCCGAGTTTGACTGAACAACTTCAGTGTCAAGATTGAGCTGTGTTTAATCAAATGGCCTATAGTGCCCAGGTCAAGTCGGTGGAGCCTCAAGCCTGTTTTTTACGTTTGTTCCTGTGAGAATCAGTAGTTTAATTTGTGAAAGTGAAATCAGATGCAACCGAGTTATGTGATTATTAGTATACAATATAGCCAATACCACATTGTGGTTAGTGTAAACATACAACATCTGACGTGAATGGAATTTTCAAAACCAAAAAGATAAACTAGCAATTAAATTAAAAATTGTGCTGAATTGAACTTCGTTAGTAGTTTGAAACTTGAATTGGAATTTTTTATTGCAACAATAAGTAAAAAGTTCAAAGTTCAATTCTTCTGTTAATTATGCCTTTTACATGTTAGAACATAATGAGAATTTTTATTACGAGAGTAGATTCAGCCTAACCAATGGATAGGAACTATCTGTACGGAAAGTATTAGCTGAAAAGACAACACTATGGTAACCTGTCCTATCCCTGATAAAACTCATTTACTTCGAGTGTGACTCAGCAATATTTGCATGAAAGTGACCTGAATATAACTTCAATCAGCTCAATATATAGCTGCAATAACGGTCAATACTACCTCTCGGTTCAAAAATGTTTACCTTACAAATATTTTCCGAGTTCATGGTAGCCAACCAATTAACCAAACGTAAAAAATTGAACTTTTGTTTTCAGAAAATCTCAGAGGCGGTAATCTAGTATTGAACCTATTATTCTTTCTACTATATTAGAAGTGCGACTGAAGCAGACATCACTTCGTTGACATGCCAGCTTAGGCTGTTATATTTTTGCCACTGTTTTTTAGTATTATTACGTTGAATGCCTTAAGTGACTTTAGTAAATAAAGGCAACTTCTTAGGCATTAAAGGACCGCTTATATACGTAAAAAATGGTCTAAAAGTTGCGGCTTTGCCTGCTGCTGAGTCCGTGTCTTAACAGCAAAACACGTGAACTTTTCCCTTTGACAGCTGGAGGTAACTTTTTGTTCTTCTTCTACTTATCTTGATTACACAGGTAAATGTTCTTCTTTCTCACAAATTTGTGCAGCAAGGGGTTTCACTCAGAAGAGTTATACCATAAGTATTTCTACAGCATTAACTTTATATAAATTTTCTCCAATTAGTTGCTTTTTCTGCTATTCGATCACAACTCTCTCTTAAAATAGATTTCTCTGTATCATGAGATTTCTTAGTTGTCTAATTTGTGCGTTTTCCTGTGTGGAAGGAGTGGTCTTGGTGTAATGTATTGTAAAATTAGGATTTCTTTTTGGGAAAAATTGGTGGATGGTGCTAGGTTTTGGGAATTTGAGAAATTGATAAAAGTTGGAGTTTTATCTGCTTTGTCCTCATTAATCCAGAAAGAAGATTGTGATTTCTGTAGTAATAGGCCCAAAGTTAACAGCTTCACACTGTAATATTCTGCTGTTCCCCAATTTAGTACTTCACCAAGTTGAAATTTATGTGTCTTTTTTGGTATAATACTGTTATGAATGCCACGAAACAATTGTTGATAATTTTTTATATTCTTATCCTACACTACAGTTTCATAGAAGTAGAAAAATATTGATTTTTGTTCTACTTAAACCTGTCAAATATTGAAATGTTGCTGTTGTAGTATTTACATTGATTAAGCTATTTTAACTTCTTGAACTTATTCGAAATTTTGCGGTACGGACTAGGTGTTTATTCAAGATGAGTCAAGTTGGACAAAATCCAAGTTAGCAAATTGAATACCTCGTGTTTTTAAAAAAAATATGCTGGGTTGTTAGGATGATTCGTCTAAATCTCATTATCTTAAACAATAAACATATTTGAATTGTTGAATTGTTAGTTCCTGATATTTCTGGACTGACTACATTTCAGGTGATAAACAAAACTAGCAAATTTTAGATATGCTAGCTGTTAACGAAGGGATGATCGAAAAACCTTTCTAAGGATCCATCAACCGTTGCTAAGTATCCAAGAACCAGTTAATTAATAACACTCATTGGCAGGGATAAATCATGATCCAATTTTTAATCTGTACTTTCCCGAAGTATTCTGGCTCTTAGCGAAGGAAGCTGTCATAAACAGGATAAGTGCTCAATAATAATATGTAAACAACTTTATTTTCTCGAGAAACATTACTAAATGTTTGGAAGTCCACAAGTGTTCTCAAATTTTTTCTATATTACTCATATAGAGAAGGGTGTATAGAACAGGTAGAATGTACTGATGTTTCGCCCCCACTGATGGCAATTCTACTGCTTATTGTGGCAAGATGTGGCAGTTCCATAAGAATATGGAAGACGTCCAAATTGCACGAGTTTTTCTGCATTGGCATGTCCAAGACTATTTCTTCATTGTTTTGTTTTAATAATAACACTTCATATTTATACCCAGACCTAGGTAATAATTTTTCCCCCTATATGAAGAAAATGAGAGAATAAGTTGAGAAATTTTCTGTATTTTCTGATTGATTATACTGTACAAAGGACTATCTATTTATACAAGTGTAACAAATAGAAAAGAAATTAAAGAATAAAAGAATACCCTATCAATTTTTTACACTTGTCCTTATACTAGTAGTCTAATTCTAACAAAAATAACAAACTCATAATTCCTTCTTTAGTGCATGTGAGGACCATTTACATTAATAAATTCAATTTGGAGGGTCCAGATTAATCCATAAATTAAATGTTAAATCAATAGCTGAGATGATGCCACGTGTCTTCCATGTAGGATGATTTCCAACTTTGTTTTGTCCGCTTGTTTTCAATATAATGAGATTAATTTGGTTTGTCTGTTTCTTCTCATTTTGGTTTGTCTCCTTCTTCTTCAGCTAAATCATTCAACTTCTGAGACAGAGAGGCTTGAGGTCGTTCTATTCCAACACTATAACTTTGTCTATTTCAAGCTTTAACTATTGTGTTTTGTCTGTCTTGCTTTAATTACTTGTTCTACTATAAAGGGTAATCAAATATCCAGATGAAGTTTCAATGGCTTATATGATCCTGTCCGCACCATTGAACTTTTTGAGGCTTTTGTGTAAAATATTTCATTCTCTTCAACTTTTATTCACCAAATATAAAAGTTTTAGTATTTCAAATAATTTATGTTATGATCTCAACTCATCCAATTATTTTTCACAGTTCATTAAAGTTGGACTTATTGTTGCAGGGATATTCCCTAAGAGCATGTTTTACACCAATATCTTCTGTAAGCCGGTATGCTATGATATTTTGAATATGCTACTGGTCTTTTATATTTTTTCATAAGATATAATTCAGTAGATTGACCGAATAATAAATTCAAAGATTTAAACATAGGTTTACTTATTCAATATAATAGTGATCAGTAACTCTTTATCCCTCTTTATACTATAGAACTTAGTCATATTTGTTTTAAGTTACTAATCGAAAAAGACAATCTTTGTGGCCACAGAGAAGGAAATTCTTAATGCTAGGTTTGGGTATTAATGCAGTTCTTATTATTTTGAAGAAAAAAGGATGATGAAAAAAAGATAAGAAACATTCTCTTTGAAATAGTACGCTTATACATTTTGTATTTCAGGATGTGCATTGACTGCACAATCGGATTGCGAAAGAACTGCTATAACCCGGTGGCTACTTCGCTCTCAAATCTCTCTCTTTAACCAATAATTTCAAAGCATGGTTATGGTTATCTTTGTTTCCGATTAACCATTACTTTGAATTACAAATTATTAGAGCATGAGCAAGATCATCTGGTTATAATCTACTCTTCCTTGAACCTTGGATTATTTGAAATGAAACAAGAGAACCAACGATGTGTCCTCGTGGAATCTGCAGTACTGCCGATTGATGCGTAGTAGACTATCACAATGGCGATATATTTATAGTAAACAGAGAACTCGTAATAAAACTAACGACAGACCCGAAATTTGCTGTGCAAATTGGTGGCTCCGCCACGCAACGCTGATCAACTGGATATTAATAGCAATTCATCAATCCAATGCCTCGTACAACCTACTCTTCAGGTAATTTACTAAGGTGAATTTGACATCCCCATTTACTGCATGAAACAAAATCTAAACACGTCCGAAAGTTCATAAATTAAGAAAAAGCAAATTGAAGGAATATATATCAAACGAAATTGCACGGTATCGATTATACAGACCACATCACATGGATTAAATTTTTAGCAGGTTGATGTCGAGGTCACACTTCAGACTACAAAAGCTAAAACCTTTGTTATTATTACATAGACCTTTACCTCCACAAAGGGAGGTAAACTTCAAAAGGAAAAACAAGCTAAACACAAAGAGTACATAAATCTCTCAAGAAAGAAAGAGATCCAAGTCTAAAGTTCTCTGCTTTTGGTAGCAGTAGGATCTTCATCAGTTTCTGCCATGCCAAAGGTATGCTTCACTGCATCAGCAGCACCCTGAGCCATGCTCTTCACTTGTTCTCCAGTCTTATGGAGGATTCCTCCAGTTTTCTCTTGCCCAGCTTGTGCAGTTTCTTTTGCAGACTCCATCATTTCTGAAGCCTTCTCTTTTGTAGCCTGAGCTGCTCCACTGGCCTTCTCCTTGGCTGCTTGAGCTGCTCCACTGGCCTTCTCGTCAGTAGCCTGAGCTGCATCTGCGGCCTTATCTTTGGCGGTGCCTGTCTTATTGTGAGCCGTTCCTTTCGCCGAATGCGCCGTTTCAGAAGTCTTGTCCTTCGCTGTCTGCGCCTTGTCTTTCATGCTTTCCATTGTTTGACCAACCTTCTCCTGCACTCAAAACCAAAATATTAAGAACCACCAAACACTTCATATAATCCGTCAAAAATCTGTAACGATACCTAGATAGAATTACACGGCTATAAAATGGTTGTTTAAGCTCTTCTAAACCAAATATATAGAGCTTACCACTGTGGGAAATGCAGTAACGATATATATTATTATTATAGAAACTAATTAAAGGGAGAGATACCTGAGTTCGGCCCTTGGTTTCACCAGCTCTGTAGCTCTGTTCGTGGGAAGCCATTCTTCAGAGAAGTTAAAAAGCTAAATTGATATGGATGTAAGTGCACAAAGTAGATAGAAATAGAAAGATCAATGAATATTGGTTGAAGTGAGATTGGAGTAATGGTTTTGCATGGTTTATAAAGACTTAGTAGATTGTTAAACTGCTGACACGTATCCTGTTAACTGACGCGTGTAGAGGCACGTGTCATCGTTTAGTTTGCTTCGGTTCATTCCACGAGGATCAATACTAATGACGAAAATGATTACGGATAACTTCCTGCCTGCTTCCATGCTATTATTAGAAGGTTGACCTCTTTTACATCGAGTCTAGAACCAAAATGTGATTTCCTTATACTCAAAGAATTAAAATACGTGAAAAAAAATTTGGTGACCCTTTTATATAAAAGGACGCTGTAACTTAATATGTCGTTGTCAAGTTAAGTACAATACCTTTAGGCTTTTGAAAGGCCTTATATATATATATTGCGTGGGCCAATCAATAATTCTTCTGGGCTTAAGTAATTAGTTTAATTACTAATTTACTACTAGCATTTTATGATGTTTTTATTTCATGTGTTATAACGACGGTAAAATAAATAAACTAAAGACAAGTACAAAGAGAAACTGATATATTATTGAACTTTCAAATTGAGGTACACAATGAACTGAACTCTTCTATTTATAGAAGAAAGGAAGTAGCTGTGAGGCTTTTCAGGAAGCAGCTGCGAGGCTTTCTTCAGCTGCTTGTAAGTTGTGTGCATGAGCTGCTCACAACCTGCCTGTTTAATATGAAGCTGCTGCAAATCATTTCATTGAGCTGCTTGCAACCTGCCTGCATCAGCTGCTTGTAGATAAACTTTAATAGAGTACTAAATGGATAATCTTCTTCAAGAAGATTATCTATAGCGGAGTAATAAATGGACATCCACAAATAATAGTTTCATAACACTCCCCTTGGATGTTCATTAAATATAATGTGCCTCGTTAAAACCTTACTAGGAAAAATCCTATGGGAAAAATCCTAGTGAAGGAAAAAGAATACACATATTTAATAATACGCATTTCCAGTTGCCTCATTAAAAACCTTACAAGAAAAACCTCATGAAAAAAACTTAGGAAAAAAGAGTGCAACGCGTATTTCACTCCCCCTCATGAAAACCTTGTTTCAAATATTTGAGTCTCCGCATTCCAATATTGCATAACATCTTCTCAAAAGTTGAAGTTGGCAAAGATTTAGTGAACAAAACTACCGGATTGCCACTTGAACGAATTTGTTGCCGTGCATTTGTCTATGTGTGATTCTTTTCATTGTTTCAAGTTTGATATTTACTTTGTCGCTTTAGTTCGTTATTGTCATATCTTGATATTTCTTCCCCTCAGCATGTTTCCCTCTTTCCGTATTAATATGTTTGATACTTGCTATTATTATTGTTTCTCGTATATGTTTAAACTGCACAGGTTTATATGGTTGTTATGTCCTAGCCTCGTCACTACTTCACCGAGGTTAGGCTCGACCCTTACCAGTACATGGAGTCGGTTGTACTGATGCTACACTCTGAACTTTTTGTGCAGATCCCGGTACTGGACCCTTTGGACCATAGATCGAGGTTGCTGCCTTCAGTCTAGTGGAGACCCGAGGTAGTCCTGCAAGCGTCCGCAGGCCTTGGCATCCCCTTCTATCCTGCTTCTTTTCTGTTCTTACCTATTTCTGAGACAGATGTACATTTATTTTGTTCAGACCACTATTTGTAGTATTCGTAGACAGTCCGTGAAATTGTGACACTAGTTCTGGGTGTAGTTTTATTATGGATTTCGCAGTAGTATTAAATTAAACTGTCAGATTCTATTATTCCGCATTTTTTATTTCTGCTGTTTTTATTATATCATCTGGTAAATTGTTAAGGATAAAGGAATAAGGTAAAATAATCAGCAACGTTGGCTTGTCTAGCGGGTTCAATGTTAGGCGCCATCACAATCCCAACGGTAAAAAATTCGGATCGTGTCATTTATGCACAATATTATGAACTATTGGTGCGGTGAACATGGATTAGGTATTTGATGTTAATAGTAATTTTTTTTATAGATAGCGGAAAAAAAGAAACATTATATGATGTTTTAAATATTTATAAAGTTGTATTTATCAAATGTTATTGTGAAAAAATTGTCTCCAATGATGTTATGTAATATTAGTTATTATCGCTTCATTTCAAATACCTATTGTTATGTATGTGTATTTTATGTAAAAATTAATTTTTATTATTTATTATATAAAAAATATAATATATTAGAAGAATCACATTTTGGTTCCGGACTCTTTTACATTTGGTCTATTGCTAAAAAAGTGGGAGTTGATAGTTTAAATTATTTACTATTCCTATATTTTTGAAGTTGTTAAATTAATTTAGTACAATTGATTGTCCTTTTAATAACGCACGTAGGTTAAGATATTTGTATACACAGTATATTTGAATTAACACTAGTCACTAGTAACATTGCTTAACATATGTAATTTCGCACTGAACTTACAAATTTGCAGGAAAAAAAGTTGATTTTTGTTTCCGCGATTAAATTTAAGACCTCTCGTCACCTTCAACATGCCGGAAAATTTATCTTTTTGTTCTTTAATTCCAACTACTTTGGGCATCTCCGACCTTCCCTCTTTTTTCATAATGGGGGCTTTTTTTTTATTTATCATAATGGGGTTCCAATGCTCCCCCATTTTTCCCCCCAAAATGAGGGATGAATAGTGTTACTTCAAATATGGAGTGACATTATTCATCTTCTCCATTACTATTCATCCTTATTTTATTATTATTTTTATTATTTAACTCTTTTAATTTATCTCTTTATATATATCTAATTATGTTTATTTAGTATCTTTATAATATTAATTTTACATCTTAACTCTGGCGTATAATTTTGATAAATTAATTTTTGTGCGTTTATTATTTTTAGGTAAAGTTGTAAGTTAATTTTATTATGAGTTATAATTGTACAAAAAATATATTATCATCTCAAAAATGAATGGTGCAAATATAAAATATTAGATGGTGCTAAAATTGAAGGTGCGAATATAAAATATTAAATGTTGCTCAAATGAAAAGTGAAAAGTGAAAATTGAAAATACATTAAAATTGAAAATACATTAAACTAAAATACAGAAAAATTGAAACTGTAAATAGCGTAATAACTTAGTAGGGAGGTATGTCATTTGCAAATACACCAAAATCATTATAGTATTGAGTGAATGAGGATAAGGATTCGAGCAATTTTTAGCTCGACACAATAAGGACAAAGATGCTCATTTTGCACTTCGTAATGCATTGATAGATCATTTATGGGAGCATACTAGAGGTGAAAGTTGAATATTTAATATGAATTTTATCATAATATAATATGTATTTAATTATCTTGTATCTCAATGATTTCACCTTTATTTGAATTATCAGTTAATATATATAATCAATAATATTTTCTTCCAAATTATATTATTTATAAAATTATGGAGCAAAATAATTTTATATTAAATTATATGTAAAAAAAAAGGATAGATTTTCTTTAATAAAAATAAAAAATAAAATTTAAATAAAAAATAATAATATAATATTGAAGAGTGAAAAGAATATAAAATAGAATATTCTTTTTTGGAGAAAAAAATGAAGTAGTGGTGAAATAACTTTACTCCATTTTGAAGTTTACCCATTTTGAAAGAGAAAATAAAGGCCAGGGTTGGAGATGGCCTTAGAAAACACAAAATATCAACAACTACTAAACAAATCATAATCTTAAGATTCTTCAAATTCTCAAGACGAATATGTGTCTCTAATAATATAATTATTTTTGTATTAACCCAAGACGTTTATAGAAAGGGAAAGAAAATAAAGGTTGGCGTATAAGGACAAGTTGTATAGAACTTTGAACATTTGTAGGATTTAAACATCTTTGTTTTGTTTCTGAAAAATCAAGGCAAGTAGCTAAATAAAGCACCAAGGAGGAAGAGAAGACTAATTGAGAAGCTACCATATTTAGTGATCAAAGCAAGCATATTATGTGCATTATATATTTTCTTCTGTTCAGCATTGAGTATAAATGAACGGAGTGGAGGAATACGATTAAGTACTGGAGCTACTCTGGAGATTCAATTACTGGAGTCCTTGGGGTGATTTATTAAGAACTATTAATTTGGGTAATAAATATTAAGAAGGGGCTTTACAAAATAAAATATAAAAGAAAAAGGATAGGGGCTTAAGATAAAGCCACATGTAACATGAAGGTTGTGGTCTAGAGGTCTGTTAGATTGAGGGGTAAATATGTTTAAATGGATAACGACAGGAGTAGAAAGTATTGAATAATATAACGAGGAATATATATTTATATTTAATAGTACAACTATAACAACAACGACAACCTAGTGAGTTCTCATAGTGGAATCTGCAGAGGGTAGAGTTTACGCAGACCTTACCCCTACCCCAAAGAGTATAAAGGCTGTTTCCGAAAGACCCTCGGCTCAAGAAGACAAAAGAGACAATATACCAGTACCATCAACAGAACCATATGAATAATATCAACATCATAATAACCAAAAAATAGAAGAAAAACTATAACAAAAACCAGTTAATAAGGCCTGGTACTATGAAAAACGAGAAAATAATGTGGACACACCAATAATCACTATCAGCCTAGGACAAAACCTCATTAGACCAGCCTCCCACCCGGACGTACCTTATCGACTACTTCCTAACCTACCACCTTAATGCTCGACCTTCACACCTTCCTATCAAGGGCCATGCCCTCTGAAATATGAAGCCACGCCATGTCCCGCCTGATCATCTCTCCCCAATACTTCTTAAGCCGCTCTCCCTCTTTCTTCTCGAACTCGCCAAGGCCAACCGCTCACACCTCCCGATCGGGGCATTTTGGCTTCTCCTTTGCACGTGACCATCTAAGCCTCGCTTATCGCACCTTGTCATCCACAGGGGCCATACCCACCTTCTCCCGAATATCTTCATTTTATCCATCCTGGTGTGCTCGCACATCCACCTCCCATCCTCATCTCTTTTACTTTCAAATTCCGGATATGTGAGTTCTTAATTGCCAACACTCTGTCCCATAAAACATAGTTGGCCTGACCACTGCTCTATAAAACTTACCTGTGAGTATCAATGGCACTTTCCTATCACACAAGACTCCAGATGCTAACCTCCATTTCATCCACCTCACCCCTATACGGTGTATGACATCCTAGTCGATCTCCCAACCCCCCTGGATAACCGACCCAAGGTACTTGAAACTACCTATCCTGAGGATGACCTGTGATGCAAGCCTCACGTCCAAGCCTGCTTCTCTCAACTCAACGCTGAACTTGCACTTCAGGTATTCTGTCTTAGTCCTGGTTAACTTGAAACCCATAGACTCAAGGGTCTGTCTCCAAACCTCTAGCCTCTCGTTAATGCCGCCTCGCGTTTCATCAATCAAAACTAGTATTTAATAGTACAATTCCGTTGAAAGAAATCTCTGAAGAATATGAATTGAAGCGCTCTAATTGACAATAATGGGATGAATGTCTTCGGAGAGTAGAGCATGAAAATCTACTTATAGTCATTGGAAAAAATTTCTCTTCGTTGTTTTCATGTAATTTAGACTTAATAATGAAGTCGATAACAACGTCTGTGGTGAGGTTGTGACATTAATTTATCCGGAAGAATTAGCAACTGAGTTAAAAAAGGGAAAACTATTCTTTATAGCACCTCGAAATTTTAATAGCTCATGTTTTTTTTTCTTTGACACGAAATGATTCTTCGGTCCAAACATATTACATCTAATAGCCCGAAATATTTATTTTGTATAGTAACAGTCTATTTTGTATATTTTTTGTATAGTGAGAGTCTATTTTGTATAGTAACAGTATATTTTGTATAATTTTTGTATAGTGACAGTATATTTAGTATATATTTTGTATAGTGATAGTCTATTTTGTATAGTGATAGTCTATTATAATAAATTGTATAGTGACAGTCTATTTAGTATTTTTGTACTATTTTGTATAGTGACGGTCTATTTAGTATATTTTTTGTATAATGATAATTTATTTTTGTATATATTTTGTATAGGGACAGTCTATTATATATAAATTGTATAGTGACCATGAAAACAACAAAGAGAGTCAAATTGTCAACCAGAGAGTATCAACATCTATTCTATGAGTGTTCAGTCACCATGGAACTGAAGGGCAACTAATGAGGCTGATATTAGCAGAAACGTTATATAGCATATGAGTGGAGAGAAATCATAAAATCTTTGAAAAGAGTTATATGGATAGGGAAAGCATTGTTAGAGACATTGTCTATGTTTGTAATATTAGAGTTGTAGGTAAACTCAAAGAAATATTACAATACAAATTTGTATAGAGGGAGGAAAGTAGTAGTATTGTCCAGCAAGATAGGACATAGATGTGAGGAGTTGAGATGTGATACATATAATAATACACATACACTGTAATTTGCTGCTGTGAATAATAATAATTGACTTACCAAAAAAAGATGACAATTTATTTTTTATATATTTTGTAATATACTAATATTCAAATAATTTTCACCGAAAGAAATACATAAATATCCATGTAAATATATACTAACGGTGAACCTGGAATTATGAATTCCCAACAAAATCAACTAATGACATACATGTGAAAATTTATTTGGTGAAAACCAAAGGATTTCCCCAGCAAAAAAAAAATAGCCCAGAAAAAAAAATGAGGCAATAATAGAGAACTTGGGATAATTATTCAAAGGGTGGTTGTCCCTCTCTGTTTAGCTAATGATTTTCCTTTTCCACTTCTAAAACAAAATCAACAGCCCTTGAATTCCTGTAAATACGTACTACTATACAGTCATTTCTTCAGCATCAATCAACAATAACAGCCAAATCTCTCTTTCTCTGTCTCTGTTTCTGTGATTTTAGTTCTTTTTTTTGGTACATAACAATTGAGACGGTGATGATATTTTATTCGAATTCTGGGCTAACTAGATCGGACATAGAGACTATCCGACCCGTATCTTAACCTGGCAAATCACCGGACGGCGGACGATTCAAAGGGTTTTTCTTTGTATGCAATCGGTGATTTTGTAGCCATGGCGTGGTTGCATCTCTTTTTCGCTATCTGTCTTTGCAGATCCGAGCCTCTTATAATTACTTTTGGGCTAGCCACCAGAATTACTTTTGGGCTATAAAATGTATATTGTAATTTTGGCTACCGGATGTTAAGTTTGGCCCGAATGACTATAAATGAATTTTGCTCCTCAAAAAAAGGTTTTGACGGATCTTTACACAAATAGTCAGTCATATTTATTGTTTACTTTTTCTTGTTATATACATAAATTATACCTTGATATTACATGATAATACACATATAATATATAAGTCATGTATATATTATACTTTCACCGAATATTTATAATTTAAACGGTTGGGTGAACTATTATTTAAGTTAATTCTGACATAGTTTAATTATAATTAGTAAATGAGTTAAAAAAAGGTTTTGACATTAATTTATTTGATATCAGAACCGTTTGCTGTGACTGATTCATGGACATGCCCAATTTTGCTTTCAAGTTTTACCTCCTATAACAAAGGTTGATTGTTGTGAACCAAGACAACTCAAATAATGTGTATGAGCCAGATATTTGGACAGAGGCTGTTGGGCCAGGGGCTAAACCGCGAAGAGGTCTAAGATTTAGAAAGCCCAACAAAAGATTTGTCTGGGATCCAGGTTAAGGAAGCACATGACTAAGTGAATAAAAGGGGTTATCGTCTGGGTTTGAAGAGGAGGAAAATGTTATGTGAAAAGCTCTGTACTTCTCATCTCTTTCTGTCGAAGCTTCTCATCTCCTTCTTCTATGGTGTATTTCTGTCCTCTCATCCCTCTCTGCTATCTCTCAAGTATCCTTTACTATTTCATTGCAATTTCCAATTATTTGTAATCCCATTCAGTGAATCAATATAGCTAGTTGGTTTGGTTGATATCTAGTTTGTTACATTGATACCTTATTTATTATAAATAAATATCCTTTAAAAAAATTATATCCGATAACTACCTTTTCATTTTCGTAGCAAAATATCTATTTATGGTCACTTCCTACCTTTAAGTCATTAAATACGTTGTGTATTACTTTTCTCTTTCCTTTTTTTTTCTCTCACAAAATTAACGTATAGGAAGTAATATGGACCATCGGGAGATCTTTTGTACCGTAGAAGGAGGAGAATGTATGAGGCTTCGTGCGAATATCGAAGATGAAAAGTTTTTGAAGCCATGGGATCAATAAATGAGTTCCTTCACCGACGGTTTCGTCGATAACTCCTCGGAATCGGTCGAAGAGTATTGTGCGTTGGCCACCGTCGACGGTGTACATGGAGGAGCTGTATGCCGTTGCGCCCACGCTGATTCCAAATGCAACTCCTGCTAGGTTTCTCAGAAGTGATGGTACCGCTTGACTGCTGCCCATTTTTTTACAGAGAGTTTTAGGGCTTTTGGTACGAAGAATGGTAGAACGAGGATTGCAGGGGTTTTTGGTAGAGAATAGAGTGTTGTAAAAGAAAAACCATAAACCTCGGCGGTGGTACCGGCGACGACGCCCACATGGCCGCGGCCTGGATATCGATGGATTGGGGACGAAGTTTTGGGATGAGGAACTTGAAAAGTTTGTTACATATTTTGTCAATGTATTTCAATATATCTTGCTGTATTTCATTGTATTCACTGTCTTTTGTATATTTCTATTTTTTTCAATACATTGACTGTATTTAACTGTATTCAGTGTAATTATATAATTTTAAAGCTTCACTTTGTTTCACTATTTTTTCCAGGAGTATATATTCTGTATTGTAGAATGTATTCATATATTTTTCTAATCAATATAATTTACGTATTCAGATGTATATATGTATTCAAATGTATCTGCACTATGTATTCATATATTTTTGCACTATAGATGACCTGCTATACTTCATGTATTCAATGTATTTAACTGTATTCAATGTAATTATATAATTTTAATATATAAAATTATTTGTAAAGATACCACTAAAAAATATTTTAGTAAAGATACCACTAAAAAAGAAAGGATGGATTGAATCTCTGAAGATTGCTCTATTTTTGGGGTGTTTTTCGGTTAAGAATCTTTTCTATAACTAGAAATACAAATTTTGTGTGTTATAATTGAGTTTGTTGAGTTATATTAGGAGTCTATCACGTTAATTGATTCACTTACCATTTTTAAACAGCCGAAGACCTTTTTTTCCGCAAATTCCGTTACTGTATTCACAAATACAGCTCGCGAATACATATGATTACAGTCTATACGTTAGTTGCAATTCCTTTGTTTCCGCCGACTTTTCCTATTGTATTCATGTATACATTAACTTAAATACATTAAATACACTCTATAAAAAATTAAAACATAACTATAGGAAGTAATTTAGTAAATGGTAGCTATAACAAACTAATAATCACTAAAACATAATAGTATCTGAAATTTCTCTTTATATTTCCTCTTTTTTGGGTGAGTTATTAGCTCCTACTTGCAACAAAGCAGTCTAGGTTCAATCAACTCCAAGAATGGCCAACTTGATTCCCATGAACAGTAAACCTCCTTCTCCAATTCCCCCAAAACCTCCTGATCCCAAACCTCTCGCATCCTCTTTACCTCCACCTTCAACATCCATGAATATAGATAGTCAAGTTTTTAACCCACATATTTCTTCATCCAGCTCCAATACCACTGAAACCCATCAAAAATCATACTTAGGGTCACTTCTTTCCAACTCTGGTTCCTTATCATATGATTCTACTACCCTAAGTTTTAATACATCATCTCTCCTTGATGAAACTGGGGCTCCCACAGACCCTGCTCTATTTATCCCTCTTTCAAGTGAAGATAAGAGTCGAATCTACATGCCCTGGAAACATTCAGTTATTGTTAAAGTATATGGGCGTAGAATGGGACACCAACTTCTTAGGCAAAAGCTATATGATCTTTGGAAGCCAACTGAAAATCTTCCGCTAATTGATTTAAGCTCTGATTTCTTCCTCTTTAAGTTTCAAAAGGAGGAGAATAAGATTCATGCCTTACAAGACGGACCATGGTTTGTTTTAAACCATTTTTTCTCTGTAAGACAATGGGAACCTAAATTCATGGCTTCCTCATCAAATATTACATACTCTGCTATTTGGTTGCGGCTACCGGAATTACCTACTGAATTTTACGATCTACAAATTTTACAAAAACTGGGCAACAAGATAGGCAAATTATTAAATATTGATACTTGTACCTCCTCAACTACACGAGGAAGATATGCACGCCTTTGTGTGGAAGTTCCACTGGACCAACCATTAAGGTCCCATGTCTACATAGTTAATCATAAGCAAACAATTCTTTATGAAGGATTAAATTTACTATGTGTTAAGTGCGGTCGATTAGGACATAATCAACGGTTATGTGTCTTTAGTACAAATGACAAAAACACAAAACCCTTATATGAAAATACTAATCCAATGCACTCTCCTACCAACCAGCTGGATGAGTGGCATGTAGTAAATTTTCCTAGGAAATTTTTTAACAAGATTATTAGCACTAAGTACAACAGTAATAAAAAAAAATTCAAATACCTATTACTTCACGGCCTAATAACTTCGAGGATAATAATGCGCCTACTCCTCTCACTCATAACCCTACAAAACCTCTGCCAACTTGCCCTTATCCTAAAAAACAAGTCCCACCGCTAGTCCCCACTACTACTACAAATATGTTCAATTTAATTTCTCATTCCGATGGTACTAATTTACAAACAAATAAAGAAACATGCCTAAATCAAATGATGGTTGCCCAAGTACCAACACTCTCGTTTCTCCATTCAGTTGAATTTCTATCAAACCAAAACACACTACCTAACATAGCACATGCAACAAGCCACATAACCTTACCTCCTATAGAAGCACTTCAACTCCACTCAAATACTACACCAGCCATCATTTCCCCTACACACTCTTGCATGGACTCCATTAAATTACCTCCCTCACCACTCCCAAACGCCGGCGGCTCACCCACATCCCCCTCATTAAATTTGTTCCCCTGGCAACATGGTCATGATGATTTACCATTAATGTTTTCTCCTTCAAACACTCCATCAACTACTCCATCTACTTCTCCTACTTCCTTCAATTTATCCACTTCACAACACAATACAACCCCCACTTCACTTCAGCAACTACACCAACAAAATATAATATCCCACCAACACTCTCCAACACTTACATTTTCATCACCCCCACATAATGTTACCAACCAACTTCAATTGCTTGAGACGAAGGACACAAAATTCCAGACGGAACGCTCACCACCTCCAGCACAATCCTACACCAACTACATACCCACCATCACACCTTCTACTAGAGCCAAATACGACGATTTACTCGGCCCAAACACCTCAAGCTCTGATAAATCCAGCATCTTGGTTGTAGGTGGGGCTTCAAAATCATGCACTTACATTTACAATGGAAGTGCAAAATCAGGAAACTACGATACTCATCAACATTCCCCGGGACTTAGCACAGATAGTCGCGGAAGGAATGGCTCTAGGGACGGAACTCTACAGCAGGTACCACTGGTCCATGATGAGATCACCCTTCCTAGCACCCTACCAGCCGCTACCACTGCCAGCTCCAACTTGGGACCCAACGCATCTCTACCACGATTTAATTCAACTGCCTTTTTATCCAGCCCCATCTACAGCAACACCATGGATCCAATCATACACGCTTCCACTGGAGACACGTACACCACCACCTTCACCCTACCACTCACCCATCCACAATCACCATCCACAAAATGCAGCATTTCCGGAAGAATTAAAGGAGGCAGTAATGTACAACACGGAAACAAGGCCAGTGCATGCATGGATCGACGACATCAAAGTCTTTGTGCAGAAGGAGGAATTCGAAAGGAAAATTTACGTAAGGTGTCCAGCAACTCTGCTCACAGTTTCATTTCGCCTACGCCCCACCACAAATCCAGAAGTAGGGAAATATACAATGTTATTTCTACCCATACTGCGTCTACGTCCAGGGGAGACGAGGAGTGCCAGTGCACTACGGAATGCCAGGAGGAGTCAGTGGATTTATACTACCAACAGTAACATGAATTTCATCATATGGAATTGCCGTGGAGCTCAGTCACCTGAGTTTCGAAGAAATTTCCAGTCTTTGTTAGATTACAATCGTCCAGCTCTAGTTGTTCTGCTTGAGACACACTGTGAGGATCATAAAACTTTAAAAAAAGATTTTAATTTCAATGAAATGATACAAGTACCAGTGCAGCGCCACTATGGAGGTATAGTTATTATGTGGCTTAGTGCAGCCCTAACAGTTGAACCGGTGGCAACTACGACGCAGGAAATACACTGTCATATCCAGGTATACCCTCTTCAGTTTAAATGGTTGTTTAGTGCAATTTATGCAAGTTCTGTATTAAACAATAGGGTACTTCTATGGCAGAAATTATGTTGCTTATATGATAATTATAAAGGGCCTTGGCTTATAGGAGGAGATTTTAATGAAATAACTCATGCTTATGATAAATTTGGCGGTCTTCCAATTAACACCTCAAGGTCTAGTAGGTTTATTGACAGGCTAAATTACTGTCGTCTAACTGACTTAGGATACAATGGTAGTCGTTATACATGGACCAATGGAAGGCATAATAGTTATAATATATTAGAACGCATTGACAGTATACTAGCAAACTATGACTGGATGTCACACTACCCTAATGCTCTTGTTACCCACCTCCCACGAACACACTCAGACAACTGCCCTCTATTACTACAATTACAACATCATCCTCTACCTAGGCAAAGGATTTTTAGATTTGAAACAATTTGGACCTCGCACCCTAGCTTTCCTTTACTAGTACAAGAAGCCTGGAAAGAACAAGTCAACTTACTTCCTTCAATAAGCCAGTTTATCACTCTAATTCAGGATTGGAATAAATCCATTTTTGGAAATATTTTTAAGAAAAAGAAAATTTTACTAGCAAGATTAAGAGGCTTACAATCATCACCCAACTACCCTACAAGTATTTACTTGCACAATCTTGAGACTCAATTAACTGCTGACTTTAATCTTATTCTAAAATTGGAGGAAGATTTCTGGAAACTAAAATCAAGAATAAATTGGTTAAATGAGGGAGACGCAAATACAAATTTTTTCCATCTTTCTACTTTAAATCGTAGAAGACACAATCGAATTATGGCTCTATAGGACCATGGGGGGTACTTGGATTACTAATCCATATGATATTAAAGCCAACATTATCACTTTTTACAAAGAGCTATTCACAACACAACATACTTGCTCTCACCCCACTTCTACGATCCAACCTATTAATATTCTATCGCAACAGGATCACTCTTCCTTACTTTATCCATTACAAGACTATGAGATAGTTAATGCAATACACTCTTTCAAACCGTTGAAAGCACCTGGTCTGGATGGCTTACACCCTTATTTTTATCAAAAATATTGGGATACCGTTGGTACCTCAGTTAAATATTTCTGCCATAAAGTTTTCAATGATTTTCAAATAGATCCACAAATAAATAATACCTTAATTTGCCTTATCCCTAAGAATGAACATGCTGCTACAATATCCCAATTTCGACCTATTAGACTATGTAATACTATTTATAAGGTTATTACAAAAATTCTAGTTAACAGATTAAAGCCAATCTTGGAACGCATTATCCACCCCACCCAGTCTAGTTTTCAGAAAAATCAAAGGACGGCGGATAATGCAATTATTGTCCAGGAGATTATTTCTCGTTTCCAAAAAATGAAAGGTAATAACAACCCCAACATGTTATTAAAACTAGATCTAGAAAAAACTTTTGATAAGTTAGAATGGTCCTTCATTCATAATACCTTAACTACTCTTAATTTCCCAAAACTCTTCATCAAGCTTATCATGTCTCTTATTACCACCACTACCACATCTATTATTATTAATGGCGACCCTTCAGACTATTTTACACCCACTAGAGGCATTAGACATGGCGATCCTCTATCCCCTTATCTTTTTATCCTCTGTCTGGAAATGCTTTCTAGACAAATTAACCTAGCTGTTGATCATTGTGAATGGTTATCAATCTCCTTATCCTCTAATGGACCTCAACTGTCCCATTTATTTTTTGCTGATGACATCATACTGACAGCAACACCAAAAGACTCAACTTGCAAATCAATTATTAATATAATGGATCATTTCACCTACTATTCAGGCCAAACAATTAACTTTGATAAGTCAAAAATATTTTTCTCTAAAAATTGCAAACCCTTTCTTAAGGAAAATATTTTAAAACTATTCCACATGACGGAAGGAAAGAGTTTTGGAAAATACTTGGGATTCCCAATGTTTACAAAAAAGCCTCCTAAAAGAGATTATCAATTCCTCCTCGATAACTTTAAAACGAAGTTAGCAGGCTGGAAAACAAATTTCTTAACAAAAGCAGGAAGGATCACTCTCATCCGCTCTACTCTAAATCAAATCTCAAATCATCTTATGCAGTATTTGAAAATTCCAAATTACATTCTTTCCACTCTCAATCGTTACCAACGTAATTTTCTCTGGGGCGTTACTCCACAAAAGAAAAAAATACACCTTATAAAATGGATTACTGTAACAACCCCCCGGGATCAAGGGGGTCTGGGGATCCAGAATCTTGCTATTAAAAATAAAGCTTTACATGGGGGCCTTGCATGGAGGTTATTTCACAATCCTTCTCATTTATGGGCACATGTGCTTATTAGTAATTATATACGACCTACACATCACATCAAAAAATAAGTCTCTACCACCTGGAAGAATATTATTCAAGGTTGGACTTTTTGTCGCCAGGATATAAATGGAATGTTACAATTGGTCGGCATGTAAAATTTTGGTTAGACCCTTGACTGAATAATAATTTAATTCTTCGCAATTTCGTCAGTGGACCTTTATATCACTCTGAGGAGAAATAACTAGTATCTGAGTTCTACTATAATCACACATGGCATTTGGACAAACTCTCGCTAACTCTACCTTCTATAATAACTGAGAAAATAAAAGAAGTTTATATGCCAATTTCGCCTTTAAGTCATGACCAGATTTATTGGAATCTTACAACCAGTGGCCTTTTCTCCATTAAATCACTTTACAATTCTTTAATACCAACAAATCTTTTACCCCTCTCCTATAAGTGGCTTTGGCACATTCCAGCCCCGCCAAAAATTCTCTTCTTCTTATGGATATTCTGTCATAACCGTCTTCCTACAACTGATTATCTTTCAAGACTACTCATAATCAACTCTCCAATATGTGCTCAATGCCAGGAAGCGCCTGAAACAATACCTCACATTTTCTTTCAATGTACCCATGCACGCCAGCTATGGGATAATTTTCACATAACCATTCCCCCACTAACTATGTACCTTCACCCACGGCAAATAATGTCTGGCTCAACCAGTTCTTCCACACGGCCAATGCGCATTTTCCCTATAACATTGCACCAAAAACATTCCTCAGTATTGCCTTATGGCATCTCTGGCTTCTCAGGAATAGAAATACAATCGACCATAAACGAACTCCTCTAAACATTCCTTTACTTATTAGCATGGCAGCGAAATATTATTATCTGACAACGCCAAAAAGGAATACTAAACAGGTAATTCCTTTATATATTAAATGGAATCCACCTCTGGGGGTAACCTATAAATTGAATATTGATGGCTCTTGTTCCCATACCACACAACAATAACGTATAAGAGGTGTCTTCCGAAACCAACAGGGCAAATGGCTCATGGGGTTTGCAGGCAAATCAAACAAGGGCACACCAATTCAGATAGAACTATTAGCACTTTTCATGGGGCTAAAGTTGACAATACAACATCATCTTTCTCCTCTCACAATCGAGACAGATGCCAAACAGCTCATAGGTATGTTACAATCTCCTCCTATGCAATACACTAATATCATTAACGACTGCAGGTTGTTGCTCCTACAGCTGGGTAGCCCAGGTCTACAAAGCATTTACAGAGAGCAGAATGAAGTCTCAGATAAATTAGCAAAATATGGAGCCTCCTCTACTCAGGACAACTGCATCATTTTTGGCGAACCACCACTTTTTGTCATGCCTTCTTATTATCGGGATCAGAAAGGTCCACTTCATAGGAGGCTCACATCAACTCCTTGCAACGCAATTCCAATGTTCTCTGATAGCCATGTAATATGTAATAGTTTAGCTTATCCTAGTACTAGCAGTATGCTATCAGCATCTCCGATGCCCTTGAGGCATCTTGTAAAAACTCTTACTGTACTTGTTTGATTATATATAATAGTACATCCTCTCTACCAAAAAAAATAAGTTATTAGCTCCTACTTTAACCGTGCTAAATTACCTACAAAATAAAAAACAACGGGGCATTGCTCTCCCTGTCATGTTTCTTTCTTTCTTATTTCACGAGACGACAACTTTTGGGAATAATTCAAATGACGTTAACTTTTATTTCGAAATTGTAGGAGGACAAAAAAAGCACTCTCTTTATCATTTCAACTGAAATAAAAAGAGAATTTTGATGTACGGTCAATGTAACAATGGACCAATGGCCAATGTGAATATTGTTATAAACGAAAATGAAATTGAACTTATTTTACTGAGAGTCAACAAGTTTGTGCTATCCTTTGACTCTGCACAGACTGTTGTACATGAGATTTACCAAGAAAACATAAACTATAAAGAGAAAGGACAAAGAAGCTAAGAGAAATTATTGGCTTGTTAGTCTTTATAAGACTCTTCACCGAAGCATTTGGTCAGTAAAACTCTCCCCAAAATAAACGGATGAATAATTCTTTTGAGACATTCTTGTCCGAGCAAAACCATCCGCCACGCTAGGAGAGATCAATAGTTCTTGCATTGTGCCATGTGTTAGAATATGCATTCATTGAGGTAACCAATTGTGCATTTTTGAAGCTTATAAATTCACCAATCCAACTATTTCAAAATCCATTCCGTTTTTGCATTTTGATCAACAATTACTACTGCTACTTCTAAACATAATAAACAAGTTAAGCAACAAAAACCAATTAACATGGCAGACCAAGGACGTGACAACCTTCATAGCATCCAAATCCCCGGCCAAGCCCAGGTTTCCCTTCAAATTCTTAACCTTTCTGTACCCATATGAAGCTCTGCCTTTTAATTCTTTATACTAGTACTAGTACTAACTTTTTTTCTTTTAATTAATTGTAGATGAGAAGGGAAGACATGGTGAATCAACCATCTGACGTCCATAACCAAAGCCAAGCAACCAACTTGCTTCAAGAGGTTAAGACTTCTAAATTTTCTTGCTGATTAATAAATTAAGAGATTAAGATGGAAGTTGAAAGAATAATTAAGTTGTGATGTTATAAATGTTTTCAGACGGGGACACAAGTGAAGAACATAGCACAAGGAGCAGCAGATATGGCACAAGGAGCAGCAGGAAGTGCAGTGAACATGGCTCGAGGAGCTGCAACTGGTGCAGCAAACATTGCAACAGGTGCAGCAGGTGCAGTCAAGAATACTCTAGGAATAAGTCCTGATTCTCACAACACCACTGAAACCAACTATTTCAACCATCCAGGCACCATCAACTACAATGATGCAAATACTAACACCACTGTTCCAGGCGATACAAATTATCCTGGCAGCTTAAACTTTCCTACCAACTCAATCAATCCCAGCACCGGCATTTAAACTGTTATCCGAAAATTCTTGTCACACCTTTGATTATTGCGCTTCATAATTTTTCTTCCCTGTTTTGCTTGCTTCTGTTTTTATTTATTAGGGGAGATTGCAGACTGGAGGAGGTGTCTCTCTAATCTCAATCTTCCATTCTTTCCCTGGTATAAAATAAGCTTCAATAGATGGCCCGTGTTCATTTTTCTGAGAGAATATATTGTCAAGTTGAAAGATATTGATTGATCTGCAGATTTTATTTAATCTTGTCAATTATATTAATTGTTTAAAGATGTACCCGGGTTCTGCACCAACGTTATTTCTTCTCATTTTGCACCCTTTCTATATTTCCACCTCCGATCCGGCGATCCCACCTCCGGCTCTCCCCACAACAACCACAACAATTAACTATACTAGTACAACTCAATCACAAGTTAGCTGGGAAAAACAATTGACAAACTAATAGCAACAAAAAATAACAACACGATTATGATGTATGAATTTGAAGATTCACCTATTAGGAAGTATCTTGATGATAATGTGGTCACGGCGGATTCAAAAGCAAGATGGCACTTTTAATGTTCAATAAGACTAATAGTCCGTTTGGCCAAGCTTCTAAAATCAGTTTATTTTGGAAAGTGTTTTTCTCAATAGCACTTTCGGTGAGAAGTAATTTATGTTTGACTAATTAATTTAAAAAACACTTTTAAGCAGTAATTAGTGTTTGGCCAAACTTTTGAAAACTGCTTCTAAGTTTATTTTTCTCAAAAGTGCTTTTCAGAAAAGTGTTTTTGGAGAGAAACTACTTTTTTTGCTTCTCCAAAACTGTTTCTGTTTCTCCTCAAAAGCATTTTTTTTCCTTCCACAAGCTTGACCAAACACCTCAATTTTTGACCAAAAGTGCTTTGGTCCAAAAAAAGCTTGGCCAAACACGCTATAAAGCATTAGTTACACGTATAATAGTTGTTCACTTTTGACTTTGTATCCCATTTAAGAAAAAATTAATGAAGTAGTATGCAGTGCCGAAGCTAGGAATTTCCCTAAGGTTGTTCAAATTTTATAGAAGTGATTTTTTTTCAACAAAAGGTGTTCAATGTGTATTATATACATCTAAAACGTAACATTTTATCTATATATACAGTATAATTTTTCAATTTTATCCATAATAGCGTTCCAAAAGTTTTAGGAAATAATTCGGGAAATGAGTAGTTAATGATAAGAATAAAATAGAAAAAAAAGATTGTCTTTCCTTGATTTTATATATACTGTAGATAAGTAAAAGTGAAATTGTATTTTTTGCAAAGTGAAGAGTAAAATTGAATGGAGGGAGTAGTAATAAGCCTCAAAGTTATACTATTGGTAAGTGCACATCCTTGAATATTCCAAAGCAAATGGTTAACGACAGAATGATATGAATACGGAGTATGTGCCAGATCGTTCGTTATTCGCACCCAGGCCTCGTTCGACGTCGTTTGATCATCTAAAGAAAGAGGGAAGAGTATCATAATACCTGTTCCGTCGATTTGCTTTCTGCGTTTCTGCCATAAGGACTCCCTCTACACTCCTCATTTCGCCCATGTTAACAGTCATTTTCTATGTTTCAATTTTACTTTTTTTATTTTCCGTGTTGGAAATATAATCTGAGCATTCTCCAACATTTTTAGTTAGAAATAAAGTTAGCACAACGAGCATCTGGGTCACTCGATTTTAAGCTCCCACAAACGCGATCAAGCAAGTTTTTCTGAATTTTTGAAAGTCCTAAGTCACTTTGAGTATGAGTATGCCTGCTAGTAATTTTGGAATTTCCTGTAAACATGAAGAGCATTCTTCTAAGAAATGGCCTCAGTTTAACACGAATGGCCAAAAATTTGGGTTTAATTCTAATGACGAATGTCAATCTTTCAAGAGACCCAGAATGATGAATTCAAAAATGGGGCCGGAAGATAACAGGTCTAGGAACCTTGGTCCTCAACCACCATGCTTACAATTCAAAAGGTGGGGTAGCTGCAATTATGGTGACGAGTGTCGTTATGCTCATATTACTGGGCCTTTTAAGTGCATTAGGGTTGAGGATCAAAGAAATCTCAGTAAAGTGAAATCATGTCATTTTTTCGATAGTGGTAAAGAGTGTCCATATGGAAATAAATGCCATTTTCTTCATGAACGTAATCAAAAACTTGAGGGAGGCGTTGGTTTCTGCAGGAGCAGCTCTGCTATAAGCATTGCGACTATTGGGCGTGAAGTGAGAAACAACACTTCTTCTGATGCTGTGGATTTACGTAATAAGTTACTGAAGACCAAGTTTTGCATCAATTGGGAAAGGACGGGTAGCTGTGCATATGGTTCTAAGTGTCAATTTGCTCATGGGAAAGGAGGTCTTTCCACTACTATTAGTTCAATATTTAATGTTTACGCCCCTGTTTTGTCGTTCAGTATTTCATTAGTTACTTGAGTTGATTTTCTTGTTAATTTGTTGATATTCCATGTCTTTGTCCGTATGGGCTCTCTGCCCTATCGGGGTAGGGTAGTTGTTGTTGTTGTTGTTTTGTCCGTATGCTGTTTCTGAAATCAGTTAATGATTTATTATGCACAACATGTGAAAGTTCTTATATTATGTGTATTAGGTGTTGGATTTTTTCCTCCAACCTTTTGTCACTGTCAATAGGATTTGCATAAAGCAAATTGTCGAGTCTTTGTTCAAACTATGCGGAAAATAAAATGCTTAGGACATTCCTGTTTTCCAACTTCTATTCTTCGATCTCTACCATGCACCTTTTTCTCTTTAAATTTCTGTTTAATTTGTTTTTGTACAAGACATTTTGGCGACCAACATTATACCAAAGTAGCTGCCTGTTCATATATCAGTAGATGTACTTTTAATTGGATGCCAACTGTAAGGATGGACGTGTATTACGAGTTTATGTTCAAACATGTCATGGACACTCATGTCTCCAAGTAATCACTTCACTCTGCTACCTATTTATGTGAAAGATCACACTAAGCTGTCTATACTTTCTGCTCTCAGCTGGTGATTTGCTGCTGATACTTGGTTCCTTATAGCAGGGGAAGATTCAAATATTGCATTCAATTGCTATTGAAGCTTTCTCTTCTAGAAATTTCTTGATCTTAGTTAAGACAACACATAATGATGCAGCTTATTTGTTGGACTATTCTAAAAAGAATTGTCTGTTCTGTTCTTTGATTTCTGCCAGACCATTTTCCTCTTTTCGTTTCTGTTAGGCATGTTTTTGTACCAGACATATTGGTGACCGACATGCTATTACCAAAGTACCTGCTTGTCTAAATGTCGGTAGATATACTTTCATTTGGATTTCAACTATAAAGATGGACATATATGATGAATCTATTTTCTGTATATGTCATGGACAGTCCTGTCTATATGGCTTCGTGCTGCTATCTATTGATCTGAAAAGATCAGCACACTAAGTTGACTACACTTTCTGGCTTCAGCTGTTGCTGCTGGTACTTGATTCCTTACAGCAGGGGAAGATTCAATTATTGCATTTAGTGGCTAGTGAAGCTTCTTTTCCAGAAATTTTATGAGCTTAGTCATTAACACACGTGGTTGCTGCTTTTCTAGGAAGTTCTAAAAGGAATTGGTGAGTTTTGCTGCCAGAATTTATTAGGTGCTGATATTGTAAATTGTTATGTGATTAGGGGGCGGAGTCCAATTTTTGGTATTAGGTGTAGAGGCTCAGAATGTTTTTTGTGATACAAGTTTTTATGTTAGATAATTATGCAATGTGCTGTGTTTAGACCTTGGTCGAAAACCTATATCTCAGCACTTCAACATAAGATGGTAGAGCCGTAGAGCCATGCAACCATTTTTCTTTCTATATATGCTTTTTTTCTCTTTATTTTTTTTATTCTAGTCATCTTTTTTTCCTTATACCATTTCTAATTTGTGATGTTTCTCAATATTGACAGAACTGCAGACTCTTGGTTCTTCCAATACACCGGAGTCTTTGGGAAGCGCTGGCATTTGTGCTCCAGCCAAAAATGCAGCATCCGGGTGTAGATTCTTATTCAAGTGGACTAACGTACAGAAGATCAGCCAGATCTATGCTGACTGGATTGAAAGGGTGCAGCTTGTCCCGTTATCATCACACACAGCGGAGAACTGAAGAACCTGAACTTGTGGAACTTTGATCAATTTTTGAAGTGGCTAATTAGGTGACCTTTTACGTATGCAAGGGCGACAGTTTTGATAACTCTTAAGTTCAAAATGCTGCTTGCTTGATGTATAGCACTTTGTTCTTCGTTTGAAGAAACCTGCCTTGTTTTTGTCTTGTGAAGTGAATGTATAGTGTCACAAATCAGAATAGGTTCATAGCTTCAGCAATGTATGGTAAATGATGCAAGTCAAAAGTAAAGTCTCTACACCAATAGGTTCAGCAAAGATATACACATCTAACAGAAGAGGACTTCGTGAATATGGGGTGTCTTGTTATTTAGCACTGTCCATGGAGTTTTCTATTTTTATCCTCTTTTTTCCAATTTTTCGTAGTCTCATTGGTCATTTTTGGCTGCATTCTCAATTTCTCATAGTCCTTTTGGAATCTGGATGCTTAATACTTAATACATTTCTTTCTTTTTCTTCTGGGAAAGAGCTGTCCAAGATTGCAATTACAAGCTTTTTCAATTGCATTCAAGGAGTTAATAGGCCCTCAAGATGGGAATGTAATAGACTCGAGCATTGATAAGGGAGAAATTAAAAAATAGCCAGATTTACGAGTGATCATTCAAAAAAAGTCACAGTTTCAAAAGTAATCGAAATTTAGCCAATTTTCATGTAAAGATAAATTTGAACGTAAACACTGTTCAAAATCCGAAACATACTCCAGCATAATATACTGGAGTTCCAGCATAAGTATACTGGAACTCTGGAGTTCCAGTATAATATACTGGACTTCCAACATAATATACTGGAGTTCCTGTATAATATACCGGTCCAGCATAATATGCTGGAAGTTCATACATAGGTGCTCCAATCTCCAGTATATTATGCTGGAACTTTCCCCGTGTTGGAGTTCCGGCATAATATGCTAGAAGTTCATACACATGTGCATCAATTTGCAGTATATTATGCTGGACTTTTCGTTTTAATAGTGACTATTTTTCAATGACTTTACAAACGCTAATTATTTTTGAATGATTAGTCCGAAAATTGACTAGGCCGTACTATTTCCATGACTCATCCCAAAACAAGACAGCACAGATTAATCATCTTCCCAAGTTTCACAATTTCACATGCACGATTAATCATTTCTTTTTATATGTTTTATAACACATCAAACATTAATCGACAGCCTTTAGACTAAGTTGAAAGCACACAACACATAAAGAAAGACGATGAACAATTTTTTTTAAATTCTTTTTCCTTTCTTCAATTGAAAAGTTTGAAAAAACTTAAGCATTGTTACTCTTTCACCTCCCCCCCCCCCGGGGGGAGCTCACGAAACAAGCATTGTTCCAAACCACGTGAACCAAAAAAAGAAGTGAAAACAAAATCAAATATTCAAAACCTGTTGAAACTAATTTACCACAGTAACCTTTTAAAAAACTTCAAAAACCCCACATTCAAACTTCCTTTCCCAGGGCTAAATATGTAAACTCAGAAGTGGCATGATCAATATAGAGCGCCAAAACGTAGAAGAACATAACCATACAATCTCAACACACTCCCAAAATCCAAACTGACATTCTCAACAATTTGGCCAGAAAAACGACTCAGTGTTGTTTCTGCCATGGCTTCATCCACCATTATTGAAGCCTGTAAGAGTAGAAAGAGAAACCGAAAGCCATTTGTATTCGAAACATTCGCAACTGGAAACTCCATTGACGGTTTTTCAGGACCTTTTAAAGACAATATTCGAATGTTCCTCCAAGAATTTGCTACTATTGAAGATTACACTGTCTCTGGTTTTCCAATTTGGTCCACTTGGTTGATTTCTAACTCAACAGGTGCAGTTTTCCCACTCTACACCATTGAAGAAACCACTCAACTCTCTCTTCAACCTTTCTGTGATCACTGCAAGTTTTCTGGTAAAATAATTTGAACACTCAATTTTCTTTCTGCAAATATGTAATGAATTTTGTCTGTACTTTTTTTGTTTATTGTTATTATTATTGCTGATTGTTTTTTTTTTTTTTTGTTGTTGTTGTTGTTGTTGTTGTTGTTGTTGTTGTTGTTGTTGTTGTGTGTGTGTTGTTGAAGGATGGGGTCACCATTATGTGTCAAATAGAAGGTACCATTTGGTAATACCGGCAAATGAGAACTGGGAAAAGCCATTGGGAAGCGATTCTTTTGAAATCAGTACTCACGTTTTGCACGGTTTGATTCATTGCAATGGTTATGGCCATTTGGTGTCCATTAATAATGGTGTTGTTAATGGGGATTCAAATTTGCTCTCTGGAACTGATTTCATGGATTTCTGGGATCGTCTTTGTACTATCTTCAAAACCAGGTATCAAACATCATACTGATTAATCTTAATCCTTTTTCATAGTTTTCCTGTGAGAAATTGTGCTAACATACTAGTAAAATTTGAAGTAAACAAAGCTATATTGCTAAAACATTCAGTAGTATTATTTGTACTTTTTCCTTAGGTCATGGATTTTTTAAAGCTGAAATTGAGGAATCATTTCTATCATTCATATTGTTATTATCATTTTGGCAGGAAAATTTCCGTGAATGATGTGTCAAAGAAGAGAGGTATGGATTTGAGGTTGCTTCATGGTGTTGCATATGGACAATCCTGGTTTGGGAAATGGAACTACAGATTTGGCCGTGGAAGCTATGGAGTGACAGAGCAGAAATATGAAATTGCTGTTCAATTCCTAAGCTCATTAGGACTTGATAAGATTTTGAATGATTTCAAAAAGGATATTCCAAAAAGGCTGAAAATCAAGCAGATTATTGGTACCTACAGAGAATTGAGTGAAGTTCCATTGATCACAATCAGTGACTTGTTTCAATTTATGCTTGCTTTTAAGTCTAAAGCTCCGTTTCATAGCAAGATGAAGCTTGAAAATAGAGATGATTATTGGTGTGATCCTGATATAGGAGAGAAAAATAGGCCAATTAGTATGGAGACATTTGTGAATTTGATGGCTAACAGTGATTGTAGATGGCCTGCTAGACGACTAGAATTTGTGCTAATAGTGATTGTGAATTTGCTGAAAGAAAATCAAGAAAATGTGAAAAGAAATTATGGGATGACAAGGCAGGACTTGAGAGATGAGGCAAGGAAATGCATTGGTGACACTGGTTTGATTGATTTTGTGCTGAAATCTATCAGATGTTTTCAATTGGGAAACCAAATTATTCGTCGATCTATTAACCCAAATACTAAGTTATTAGAATTCACAATCCATGAAGCTGCTAATAAGGAAGCAGAGTCAATAAGTTTTCCAGTTTTGGACAAGGATTCTGGTTGCAGGTGGACTGAGAGGAAGGTGCAAAAAGCTGCAGAGTTCATTTTGAAAATCTTGAGAGCACACAATGGTGATGGTGCAATGTCTAGGCAGGAGCTGCATGACAAGGCTAGGACAACTATTCGAGACACGGGGCTGATTGATTACGTGCTGAAATCCATAAACAAATCCATGTTGGGAAACAAGATCATTTTTCGATCGAAAAACCCATCTACTAAAAGGATTGAATTTGCCTTCGAAGATATTGTTGATGCAAGCAGAGTTCAGAACATTGAGTTAGACTTCAATATTGATCAAGATCTTGAGTACTTGTATGAAACAGTGCTTTTGAGTTACCCGGGGTCAGATTCGGTTAGTTTGGCTACTCGGGTTGTCTTGGACAGCAAGAAATTTGTTAAAAAGTGGAAGCTTGAGAATCAAGAAAGCCAAATAATGGCATTAACATGTAAAGTCTTGCCGAGTTTTGACGAGTTAGAGAGTGAGCTGACTCGGCCATTGTCACCTGGTGTGGTTGTAATTGTTCCCCCTTGGATTACCATACGTGAGCTTAAGGGGGTGGCACAATTTGCATTAAGGGATACTTATTGCATAATGCAAAACTTTGTTGTAACACAAATTGGTGGTTTGAAGGGAATAGAGGATAAAAGGATGCTATCTTGCGCAGTGGGCAGAGATGCACACGTTTGGGTTAGAGGGCGTGGGCTGGACTTGGATACTGAACTGAGGTATGAAGGTGGGCCCATAAAGTTAAAGGTGGATTGCATTTGTGGGGCCAGTGATGATGATGGGGAGAGAATGGTAAATTGTGATGTTTGCCAAGTTTGGTTTCACACAATGTGCACTGGCATTCATGATCAGGAGGAGGTACCAGCAATTTTCTTGTGTGAGGGTTGCAGAAATTTTTAATTTGATATAAGATATTGATAGTACAAACTGAATTATCAAAATCTAACACTGTAGATTTATCAACATTCAATATAAACATATTCATGAATTATGTTGACTGGATTGGAAGGGTGCAGCTTGTCCTGTTATCGGAGAACTGAAGAACCTGAACTGGTGTTTAGTAGGTGGCCTTTTGTGTAAGCAGGGGAGAGTTTTGGTAACTCCTTAGTTTAAGATTCTGTTTGTTTGATGTATAAGCACTTAAGTTTTTAGTTCGAAGAAACATGTCTTTGTTATCGTATTGTGAAGTGAGTGTATTAGTTTCACTAATCAGAACAGGCTTATATCTGGGATAAACCAAATTACTAAAGAATTACAAATGCTACCAAGATTTGATTACTACACACTATACTTGCATCTCTTTAATTTTAATCCCTAAATATGTTTTGGGTGTCTTTATGCATTCCTTTCAACTGATTTTGCAAATTCCACTGTTGACCTAGCCAAAGCATCCATTGGGTCGACACATTTCTTCAGAAGAGGATCGTCTGGAGGTAACAGCTCACGCATTTCATCTGAGGCAATTATGATAGTGTTAACTGCCCTCACTAGGAGAACTTGTAGCGCGATTCTTAACAAATTCTGTGCCCCTTCAATGTCCTTCCTGTTTAAGGCTTCCACTGCAGGGATTACGGTGTGTTCCATGGTCGCCTTATCTGGCAGCACAACTTCAAAACCCTACACTCAGTAAGAGAGGCATCAGATATTGATAATCAGTCATAACTCGAAATAATAAATCAAATCGTCTTACACATTAGTGTCTGTGCAAGTGCACATATCCAAAACTTAAAAGCTTCATAATTAGGGAAATGATAAGAAGATTAAAGCACTGTCTTCCAAAAACCTATCCCGGCATCTTTCATTGTGATACCTAAAAGAGTGTGCTTTCCTTTTTGTCTTTGAGACATGCCCCCAATTCAGTCCATAGCAACAATACACAAAATCTTTGCTCAACCGACATGCCTACATTAGACAAATCTATACAATTGAACGTCCATGACTCTTAAATTCCTTATTCGTTGTTACTTGTTGCATTTTGTACTATCTGCCAACGCATATTAATAGCCCGTTTGGCCAAACTTCTAAAATCAGCTTATTTTAAGAAGTGCTTTTCTCAAAAGTACTTCTTAAAAAAGTGCTTTTGGTGAGAAGCATTTTGTGTTTGGCTAATTAATTTGAAAAGCACTTTTGAGCAGTAATTAGTGTTTGGCCAAGTTTTTGAAAACTGCTTCTAAGTGTATTTTTCTCAAAAGTGCTTCTCAGAAAAGTGCTTTTGGAGAGAAGCTACTTTTTTCTGTTTCTCCAAAACTGCTTCTAAGTGTATTTTTCTCAAAAGTGCTTCTCAGAAAAGTGCTTTTGGAGAGAAGCTACTTTTTTCTGCTTCTCCAAAACTGCTTCTAAGNTATTTTTTCCTTCCAAAAGCTTGGCCAAACACCTTAATTTTTGGCCAAAAGTGCTTTTGGTCAAACACCTTAATTTTTTGCCAAAAGTGCTTTTGGCCCAAAAAAACACTTTTGACCTAAAAAAAAAGCTTGGCCAAACAGACTATAAATCTGGCTGAAGAAACACATATCTTCTTCACTATCAAGCCGAAGCCTTTTTCTGTTTGTTCTTAAGCTGTTTCTGAAGAAAAATACTTCCATATTACATTGGTACCTAAACTGCAAACTAGCTAGGTCCTCCTATGCAACCCCATGGAGAAAAGTTCGAAAATGGAACAGAAGCGGCAGTAAGAAAGAATACAAGAAGACAGGGAAAGGTTCCTCACTGCAATCGCTTCTTTGATTACTTGAAGGGGAAAAAGGGGAGCGGGTTGGCCACTGAAAACTAACTTTTACTCGGTTCTGTTTTCTGAATGGCACTAAATATACTTGGATTCATGCAGGGCCGGCAGTCTACAAACTGAGGGACTAGAAAATTGTCAGTATATGCATACCTATGAATTTGCAAAATACAGCTTTATAGCACCGAAGGAAAATAAATAAAATTAAACTGCTGAAATTTTATGGGATTTTACTGGGTTGTTGTTGAAACTGCTGAAATATTGGTATCCTATACACTATTGCATGAAGAGGCGCATAAGACTACGTGCCGGAGTGGTAAAAGATGCTGAGCCAAATAGTTTCATTGTAATGGTTTTTTGACAAGGATCACAGGAATCTCATCTTGACAAGTGGGATTGATATATCTCAGCACAACCAGATCGATAACAAGGGATGCTAAATGGATATTTCCTATCTCATGGCACTCAAAGCACATGACTGACAGACAACTTATCCAATAACATACCATCCCCCAGACCCCCACAGTCCAAATTATCGAACATAAATTCTTCAAGCACCACAAATTCACAAGTTAAATGGTTGTTAAAATAGGGTAAATACTACATAATGATTGGTAACATACCGAAACTAGAGAGACATTTTCAGATTGTTGAAACAATCACATAAAAGTATGACATAAATAGTTCCAAGAACCAACTATCAATACCTCATTTTGAAGCTTCTCCTGATAAACTCCAGCACTCAAAGTTGCATCAGAAGCTAGAACTCCAATTCGCAGAGTACTCCCAGCTTCTAGTGGTCGCAAATTCAATTCTTTGAGTTCCTTGGCCACACACTCTCCCATATGAAGGACAGGAACTGAAGAACCTTTTGCAACCTCATCATACCAAGAATGTGATATGTGACAAGGCATGACAATGCATCGAGCGCCAGATTTCTCAAGAAAGATCCTTTTGTCACTTAGATTTTTAACAACTAAAGTATGATCTTTTTGTAAGTTCTCATTTCTACCAACGAGCAACGAACTAGGTCCCCTTTCATGGAATGAAAGCTCTTTGTTAAGAACTGGATCAGAACAAAGAACAAAAGGAAGGTCATTGCCTCCATCTTTGGAACTCCATGTGACAAGTTTTCTCACAAAATTGAGAGTGGTTCCAATGGATAGCCCCCCAATGATTCCTACTGCACTTTCTTGGGTAAGTAAAACAGCAGAATCAGGACGGTTTGAAGCCGTATCTAAAGGAGAATTCTCCATTGAGTGGGCAAAATTGCTGCTTTCTTCAGTTTGTGAGATTATGGATGAAGGTGGTGTGGCCAGAATTGGACTTTTCCTTGTTTTGTTATTACTATGGTGGCTGCTCATACGAGTCAATGTACACGTTGAACAATTCAATGAGTTCAAAGACATCATCATTGTTCTCTACAAAGTTCAGGCCAACTCTTTTAAACCTGAGAGAATTAATCTTTTACTTTTGGTTTCAAAATGTATGTCAACTTAACAAAACTGCAGAAGGGGTAGTACTCTTAGATCTAATTTCAATGTAAAAATTACCAATTTTTTACCTGAAAAAGAAATCTTGGATTTTCAGAAAATCTTCCTATACCCTCGAGATGGAAAAGAGAACTTCTGCAGCAAATTTAAATAAGAAACCCCCAACATCAGCTAGATTAACACTGGCTAGCCATTAGAAGCTAAAAAACACTTCTACAAGTGCAAATCTTCTAATGATTCTGAGAATATCAGCTTCCATGGATGTATCACACTCCTCTAGTTTGGGGGGGGGGGGGGGCGGTGGTTGATATTATTACTTTGGTTTTTTTAACAATTAGAACAACTAA
>ML246674.1:44745-62045 GCA_005239495.1 Nicotiana undulata
GGGGGGGGGGGGGGGGGGTTGTATGGAATTTTAAGTTCAAGATTCTTTGTACTAGAGAAGAATCTAATAAAAAAAGGCAGCAAAACCTGGTATGAAGCGAAAACTCAATTACTTTTCTTTGTAATTGAGAAGAATACCTAGTACTAGTAAGGAAATAAATTTATTAATTGCAAGTGGATCTGCTCCAGCATTCACTATTCACCAATCAATTATTCCACTGAATTCTCTACTGCAGAGTGCAGAGTGTGGAAGGAATCTCCTTATGTTTTACTATCTTTCTCTATCACGCTTTCCTATTTGCTGAACAAATAATTAATCATGGAACCAAATAACAAAAAGACAGAAATCCGTGTTACCTACTAGTGTAGGGTGGTGCTTGTCTTGCTGGGTCCCCCCATATGATTCATCACAAAGTATAGGCTAGTCCCACATTACTCTCTCTATTGAAAATATCACTCTTTGTACTCTAGTGCAAAATTACAACAACAACAACTATCCAGTATATTCCCACCATATGGGGGTCTGAGGAGGGTAAGATGTACGCAGTTTTACCCCTATCCTAAAAAGGTAGAGAGATTGTTTCCGAATAACCCTCAGCTAGAGAAGGTGAAGGGAGTCCTGATAACAAGTGATAGCAAGACAAATCGTGAGAAAACTAAATCGGAGTAACAACGAATATGAAAGGAATACCAATAACAAGTTATAGCAAGATAGTCTATTCAGACAAATAGGTCCGAGGAAGCACACGAGAATATGACAAAGTACTGCTAGCAACTACAGAATTACCGAAGGTAAGTAGTAACAGAACAAAGACACGCGACTATAGCAAACTTAAGGAAAAGAGGGAACCATACCAACACTAATACTATCGAACTAGGGAAGACAAAGGGAAACGCACGACTACCTATTAACCTTCCGCCCTAATCTTACTCCTCCACACCCTTCTATCTAAGGTCATGTCCTCGGTCAGCTCAAGCTGCGTCATGTCCGCCTGATCACTTCACCCTAAGACTTATAAGGTCTACCTCTACCCCTCTGAGCAATGATAATCTTATAGAAACATATTAGCTACCATGATTGAGGTATGCAAATTAATGCACCAATGACTGTTACAAGTGCCACTGACTCAGCATTAGATACTTGTCAGCATTAAAATTGCTGAGATATAGTAAATAATTGTATGAAGAAACGTATGAAGCTGGGATGATGGCATGATGCACCAGAAATGTTCCAAAAAGTATTTAAGGAAAATATTTTATGATGTATAGCTGTTTTATTTCATACTGTTCTTGGACAAATGCTGATATAGAAATGGACGATTAAAAATAAAAGAATAAAGAAGACGAAATTTGACGTTTCTCTATCATACTGTGAAATAACTGTTCAATGTCACTCCTACAATAATGTTGAAACCCCACATCTCATTTATAGGAAGCCATGGGAACAAAAATATGCTGATAAAAATGTGTTGCAACCTAAATATATGACAAAGTTAATAAGAAAGTGATGAAATCAGCTACATATCTAACTCTAATTATACTTTGCTTTTTGTACAATTCTGAGAGAGGCCTTAGGTTTGGAGAAACGAATCAGCTTTGTGACGTCTGCTCTGATCGAAAAGAAGGCAGAAAGTAAAGCAATTAGCATAGTTGGGTATATGACAACACAATTGAAATTCCTAAAAAGAACTTGATTGTCAAGCCCCCATGTAATGAGAAGGATCCCAATAAGACTGAATCTCCCTGATTTCATTAGTCCCAAAAATGCTCCTGCCACTGACAAATAACTTCCTACTATAACCTGTGACATTCAAAAACAAGTATCATAAAGAAGAACAACTCCCAGCAGTGATTCATTCAACAGTTTATATATAATAAAAAAACAATTTTTTTTTCTTCCTATTTGCACAGTATAATTTTCAGGTAAAAGAAATTCACTCAAAGAAGCAGCATAAATTGATAACCAACCTCTAGGTTTTGGAGGTCATGTGTTACAGGAGATTCCTTCATGTTGGTGAATTTGTAGATTTTCAGAAGCTTGTCATAGCTCGGAATGGTGTTGCTCTTATAAATGGCCTTTACTATGGCTCCTGGGTAAAGCAGGGTTTTTACCAAACCTCCAGGAACAATTCCATTTGCGTATAATAGAGACAGTGACACCTCAATAGGTGTGGTACATGTACCAATTCTACATGGAAATCTGCAAAGCATTACAATCAAAAGTCATAAATTGTTCTTGAACTTGAATAACCATGTGGCTCAAAATTTTGATAACGCAGTCGTAGGCAACTGTTGGAATGATCAACGTACATTAATTGAAGGGAGAACCAAATAGTAATTAATAAGGTGAATCTAACGCTTCCCTATCATTAATAATTATCCTAATCAAGAATTTTGGTTAAGCATTTAATCAAATTAAGATTTAAATATATTCTAGGAGAAAAGGCATTGGGCGTCCAACTGAAAAGGTAACATTTGGTGCAGAAGCAAATTAGAAGGTATTATTAGAACCTGAAAAGTGGGACTTGGCACAGTATTAGAAGAAAGTATAGCCTGGAAGCGACGAAATAGACGTCGCGTGCCCATTTCTTTGACGCAGACGCCATGCCAATTGCCACAAAGTGTGGAAAGAAAAAATGTTTCATAAACGGGGAAACCACTTTTTTAGTGGGCCACTAAGACCCTGAAGGGCCCACCTCCCATCACTTGCGCTGCTTCCATCATTTTCCTCCTCTTTTTTTTTTTTTTTTAAATAGTCAAATTCTCCTATATTATTTGAATGAAATTGAGTGACTTTACTTCTGTTAAATTTTTGGTCTAATATTATTCCAAAACTACAATGATCGCATTTCCAGTCTTTGTAATGGATGATTCTACCTATCATATTTATTTCCTCCCTTCTTGCGCACCTGCTGTTGTGTTCTTCAGTATCTGCAGATTTAACAAAACAAGTAAAACCCCAAATGTATACCATTTTCTTTTACTTACTCCTATTGAAAATTGTAGTTCATTAACAGAAGTAAGGTTGTGTGGTATCAGACTACCAGATAGCACAACTATGAAATTTAACCGGAGAATTGGTTGACTTTGGTAGCAGTACCAAAGAGAATGGTTGAGATGGGTTTACATGAAGCAAAATAGACAGTTAAAATTCACATAGCTGACCTCAAATTGCATGGAATTGAGACTTAACTAACGACAAGGATACAAATAGAACTTATTGAGTATACTTATTAATCCCATTCTCCATTCATTTTATTCATTATACAATGTATAGTTAGTTGTTAGTGGATATAGTTAATTAACTTAGTTGACTTACATTAGCATACACGTATATATACTTAAAACTAATGAGATTTGATTAGAGAGTTCTCATTATACCAAAATGTGCAGTGTATGTTGGTGCTCTCTCTCTCTCTCACTCCGCTTCTCTCCTTCTCTCAAAATATTCTAAAAAACTCCATTGAAGCTCAATCGTCTTGAGCTTGCTTGGAATCGTTATATTGTATCCTAGCTCGGATGTTAGTTCGAATCCTGTCGACATCTCCATTCTCATTCCCAAATTCGTTTGCGTTTCGTTGCTCGCTAGGGTTTCGGTGATTATCGTTGAAATCTGTAATTTTTCCACAAATTGAGATATTTTCGACCTAATTGATTCATCTGTTCGCTGAGTAGAATGATATATGATGGTAGGACATAATCTCGTGTTTTAGTCTCTTATTGCGGTCTAATTTACTGCACTTTAATTGAGTTTGAGCTTTAATCGCTAATGTTATGCACTTATAGTGTGTTTTATGCCTTGTAGGAGTGATTTCGAGTGATGTAGATGTTATGGAGCTAATTCGAGTAATTTGGAGCTTTGAAGTCATAGTAAAAGCCCATGGGATTAAGCCAAGATCGTGTTTGAGGGTCGAGGATCAAGTCTGAATGTCAAAATCGAAGCAAAATCTGTACTCTGAGACATTTGCACTAATGAGACGCACGGTGCGACGCGCTAGTGCAAATTCTTGCTGCCTGTCAGAAACAACTCTCTGGATTTCTCCACAAATTCCCCACATGGCGCGTCGCCCCATGCGGCGCGTCTGTGCAATTTTTACAGAGTATTCGTCCTATTTCACGCAGGAGAAAGTGTTTTCGTTTAGGCCCGACCCTACTTGGTATAAATACATGGAAAATGTTATTTTTGGGACTTTGGCACATCTAAGACCTAAGGAGGCTAAAGAGGAGGTGGAGAAACAAAAGCACACGAAATTCATCATTCAATCCTCACTCAAGACAAAAGTTTGGATTGTTTATGTTTTTCTTTATATTTGTAATGACTTACTCCATATCTATGGAGTAGTTCTCTTTAGGGATTGATGGTTTTGGTGCATTGATATTTGTTTGTGGATATTAACTCTAATGTTTATGTATTGAATCATTTTGGGTGATTTAATTGTTGCATCTATATTTACATGTTCATGTAATCGAGAGAGGCATAACTTGTGATGTTTTTGCATTATCTTGTTGGTTGAGTTCATTAGATCTTCTTAGTAATCGAAAGAGGCTAGTTGAATCATTGATTAAACCTAGTTAGTAGGATAATCGAAAGAGGTTCTCCTAAAGACCAATCCATTACGAATTCTTGCATATCTTCACCGAGCTTAAATTGGTTCATATTGTGAGGTTGATACTTAATCGAGAGAGGAGTTTCTGCTAAACGTTTGAACTAATAATTGAGTGAATTCGAGAGACTCACTTAAACATTAGAAGTGAATTAACTAGAGTTAAATCCCAGACAATTATCTTGCACCTATCCAATCAACCCCTATTTTCTCTCATTGATATCTTCCCTCTTACTTTTGTCCGATTGTCATGAGTCAATTAGTTCTAGATTCTTAGTTAATTTTAGTTTTAATTCACATAATTCTCAATCGTTGATCATCTTGTATACCAATCTAGCTACAAGCTATAATAATACTGTTTAAACCCAATTCCTGTGGATACAATATTATATTATACTATATTCGACTAGCGAGCATATTTAAGTGTGTGTTTTAAGCTCGTCAATATACTCCTCATTTTTACTAAACCGGAGCTTCGCACATGGCCATCGATTAGACTAAATAAACCACGTCTAGCACAAGCATAAATGACCAATTGGTCATCGATACAGGTAGTCCTCTTTACATTCATCCTTCAGATAGTTCTGGAGTGACCTTAGTTCTAGTTTTGTTTGACGGAATTGGATATTTTTCCCGGAGAAGAAGTGTGTTGTGAGCCATGTCGTTTAAAAACAAACTAGGGTTTAATAATGGCGCAAAATCATATCAGATTCAGAAAGAGATTAATGATCTTGTTCAGGGATCCTTAGATATTACCACGTACTATACACGAATGAAGAGATTATGGGAGGAGCTGAACACTTTGAGTGCCAAATCTCAATGTAGCTTCAACTGCACGTGTGGAGCAAAAGAAACTATGAACAAGGTAGAGCAAGATCGATGACTTATCCAGTTTTTAATGAGATTGAATGAGGTCTACATAATAGTGTGAGGGAGCATTTTAATGATGAAGCCTCTGCCTTCCATGACACATGATTTCTCTCTACTAATACAAGAAGAAAAACAAAGGGAGTTAAAACCTAATAGTCAACTGAATAATGAGTCTACTTCACTGCATGTGAATGCAAGTCCACAACATCAGAATCCATATGGAGCCAGGAATTTTAAGACACACCACACAATCAACAACAATAATAGGGGTCGACCGTCTTGTGACTACTAAAAAAGACGAGGACATACGAGGGAGAAGTGCTATAAGTTACATGGATACCCTCAAAGCAATTCATACACTAATCACAACCCTAATCGTGCCAATAATTAGTCGTACAATCAGGGGAGAAATCAAAATCATAACCAGAATCACAAGTTCAACAGAAGAAAAGACTCCATGGCAAATATACATGGAACTCTAGCTGATATGATTCATGAAAATGGAGATGAGCACGACTTACATGATGAAAATCATAATGTCAACCTGACAAAAGAATAATATGGGCAGATAATGAGCCTATTGCATCACTTTCAAGTAGGGAATACCGGAGGATCTTCCAGCAATGGCAATGTGACCAATGGTAGTGTCAACTTTGTAGGTGTTGTAGTATGTACTTCTTCTGTTGATTTTGAAAAACCTTCATGCAATGTTTTGAATCAAATCCTGACCTTTAGATCATAGACTCAGGAGCATCTAACCATACGACCTTTGATAAAAATGCACGTACCAACATCACAACACTACCATATCCTCTACTGGTAAGCCTTTCAAATAAATATAGAGTAAAAGATCTTGAATTTGGAGATGTGATACTTTCTTCAGGAATTGTCTTACATAGGGTCCTTTATGTTCCATCATTCAAATATAATTTGATTTCTGTTCACTCACTTTCAGTACACCTTAGATGTATTGTACTCTTTAGTGATGCATTCTGTCTGTTGCAGGCCCCTTCAGTGAAGAGGCCTCATGTGATTGGTAGTAGCAAAGAGGGATTGTATTACCTTTGTTCCAAGTGTTTGAAGGGTAAAAAGGTTGTCTTGCCATCTCTTCTTGTTGCAATTGTGTTCTTGCTTCTAGTGTAAATAGTGATAAGTATGTTAGTACTACTCATTCATGTCACAGTCCACACTTTGTAAATAATCCCATTTCAAATAATAAGAATGAGTCTTCATGTGTGTTTGATAAACATGATATAAATTCTTTGTGGCACAATAGGCTTGGCCATGCTCCTTTTGTTAAAATGAGAGGGATATCCTCTATGCATGCAAAGTTTCACCAAGACAACCTTTGTTTTCCCCATGTGCCTTATGGCAAGCCAAGGCAGACTCCCCTTTCCTCAAAGAACCAGCACCACTTCCCAATTGTTTGAACTGTTTCATGTAGACATATGGGGTCCTTGTCATGTAAAAACCCATGATAACCAAAATATTTTATCACCTTAGTGGATGACTTTAGAAGATCCACTTGGACTCATCTATTAAGCGGAAAAAGTAATGCCCTTCGAGCCTTAAAAGCTTTTGCAGTCATGATTGAAAACCAGTTCAATACATAAAGATCATTAGATCTGATAATGGCTTAGAATTCATTAGCCATGGAGCCTCTTCATTTTACCAGTCCAAAGAAATCATACACCGAAAAACTTGTCCCTATACACCACATCAGAATGGTGTAGTAGAGAAAAAATATAAGTATCTTCTTGAAACTGTTATCACTTATGTTTCAGTCTAAACTACCAACCAAATATTGGGGAGAGTGCATCTTGACAACCACCTATCTAATAAACAGATTGCCAACCACTTACCTAAATAACAAATGTCCTTTTTGTGAATATCTAATTTTTGCACGTTTTTATTTCTCCGACAAATACTAAATTTTGGATGGTTTTAGCTATTTTAGTTATTTTTTTTTGTACTTGTTTGTGCATTTTTATGTGAATTCCTTAATTAAAATACCAAAAATATTTTTACCTTTTATTTATATATCCTAGTTTACATCCTTAAATTATATACACCAAAAATAATTTCTTGTTACTGGTATGTTTCTTTTAGGACTAAATGAAATAATTAGGGGGTTAAGGGATTGGGCTAGTGTACTTTAATTGAAATTGAGCCAAATTGCCCCACAATCGGAGCCCAACTGTTCAGAATCCGGTCCAAATGGGTTGGCCTGGAAGACACCCAAAATGACGTAGTTTTTGCCAAGCTATTGAGATGCAATCTCAGCCACTCATCTTGGCCTGATCCAACGGTCGCCATTTAATCTCCACCCTTAGTATTTAAAGCCTAAGGAAGCCAAAATTTGGCCCCTATTTTCCTATTCTCTTTTATTCTTCCTCTTTCCTCCCTCTCTCTTCACTCTCTCTTCTCCATCTACCTATGTCTGCCACCCACACCATCCACGGCGGCGGCCGTAAATCACCACTGCCGGCGGCCGGTGTCCAAACCACCCCATTGTTTCACCATCTCTTCCTCTAAACCTCGTCTCCATGAATCCAAGCCTCATATCTTCTAAAAATCCACCAATCTCTACAAATCTACCCAAATCTGAAACCCTAACTTACTTTATTTTGCAAATCCGTCGAGTTTTAGACTTGTCCTTCATAATATTTGCACATGCGTGTAGAGATACACAAGGTCTCTCATCCTATGTTGGTTTCACCCCAATCCTGGCGACCAAAATCCGACCAAATTCTGGCAGCCACCCCACTGCCCACCGGCTCTGCCACCACCACTGCTTCTCCACCTTCGCTTCTTTCGACCCAAGAAACCTCTTTTCCTTCCGGTATAATGCTAGAATCCCTTTGTTTTAGCATTTTTCGGAGTGAAATGAGACTTTCAAGGTCAGACAACTGTTTCTCGAGTTCCCCGCACCTTCTTATTGCTTGAGTTAGCATCGGATGCCTCGTATGGTAAAACCCCGCTCCCTCTTTCCATTTTCTGATTTTTTTTCTCTTCTTTTGTTTGTTTTGTTTTGTTGTTTTGGCATCATGCTTAGAGTTTAATTTTCATGCGTGTTTATGTTGTTCATATACATTTGAGCAGTGATATGTCGAGTTGCTATCATTTTCATGATGTTGTATGTCGCTTCCGGTTAGCCCTTTAGTTGCTCACAACGTTTAGTTTGGATGTATCATACGAGACTGAGATCAATTAAGCTACTAGTTGGTTATATTGATCTGATTTATATGTGATATTTCTCGGTCGTTCTTTGTGTTAGTTAGTTTGTATTAGTTTAGTTTTATTGATTAATTGTTGGTCAATTTATAATTAATAGTGTTTAGTTGTCATGTGTTGTTATGCCTCTGAACTTTAACTGAAGTTTCAAAGTTTTGGACTCTATCTGGAACCTTAATCCTCTCCTTAGGTTTCTGGTTTTTGTTGCCTACTACTTTATTGTAGTTATTGTAGTAATGTAAGTTCTGTTTGTGGTCGATCCTAGTTCGTTTTCTATCTAGTTTTCAGTTTCGTCTCCGCTTAGTTGAACTTTTTCACTAAGTTGTTTTCTCTGTTAACATGTGTCTTGCTTGATTTGATTTCAGTCATTAGGTTTTAAGTTCCCTTAATTGATTAATGGTTCAGTGTTAAGTTTCAGTTGCATGATTGTGGTAGATCAACTATGTTCTGGTTACTTGCTTTTCATTTGGTTTGAGCAAGTGGTTTGGTATTGTTGTAGATGAAATCTGAAGGTTAGGTGAGTTGATCATGATTTAGGGTACAAAGTAGCTTACCTTTTAGTGCTAGAGTGGCTGAAATACTCCCTTTACCCCATGCTTCTGCCACATTTCTTGAAGGAATGTCCTTATCCCTTTTGAACAGTTTTTAGCACAAAAAGTGAGTCTTTTGAGCAGCTTCTTGGTGAACAAAAATCAGGCCTTCTGGACAGACTTTTGATGAACCAAAAGCTGTCCAAAAGTGACTTTCTTTGCTTACTTAAGGGCTGCTCCTTTCATTTTTTATGAACACTCTATCTTACACTTAAAAAGAGCACAAAAAACTTGAGAGAAATCAGTTTAACTGCAAGAAATAGTAGGCTGAAACTTGAGAGCTTTGAGTGAGTTTTTTTGAGAAACAAAAATACTTCAAAGAATAAAAGTATTAGAAGTTAGTTTCTGGTTTTCTCTATCTCTGAAAATTATCTGAGCTTTTGAGGTCTTTCCCGGGTCATCTCTTTGGTTCTTTTTACTGATGTTGTTGCTGACTGTTAGTTGTTGATTTTCAGGTGCTTTTGCTGGGTTTTCTATTTTGTTTCTGGGTGTTTTCGTTGTTGTTTCTGCTGCTGTTCTTGTTCGTTTCACTGTTGTATTTTTACTTCTGCGACCCAGGTAATCTTATCTTTTTTTTGTAACTAGACTCTATTAGACAGTGATAAAGAATATCTAACGTTTGAAGTTCATCATGTTTCTGTTTGCTGCCCAGCTCCTTCTAGCCATTTTGTGAATTAGAGACTCGCGTCATCTTATCTCAAAGTGATTGTTATTTTCATATATTAGTATTTATGTAAGGATCGTTTATAGTGCGGGTTAATGTTTAGATTTATATAAGTCATCTCCAACTTTAACCTGTTCCAATATTCAAGGGTCAAGTTCATCTAGTTTCTCTTGCGTAGATGTTGTAAGGACAAAGATATAAAAGAGATAAGGTCAGTTTTAGAGTTTAATCAAAAAATAAAATTCTTTGGAATCGTATTTTTTATTTTGTTGTGGTGGTTAGTTTTCTATTAAGCTTGAATGTATATTCTTGTTTAACTTAAGTAAAAATGGCCACCTACTCGGTTTAAGCTCTTAAGATCAATTCCAGTTGTTCAAAATTAATACTTTGGTTAGACATAATACATAGCTATGAGATTAAAAATGAAATTCAAATCATTAGAAAAATGCAGATCTAGTCACGTTATTTAATACATGAATTTAGTTTAAATGAAATAACTTTTCTTTTCCTTTGTTTTCCCTTTTTTTTTGTTATGTTTAATGTAATCTAATTTTAGAAATTCATTTCAAAATGAAGTGCCATGAATAAAGATGTTTTAGAAAGTCAGTTGGACCCCTTAGCTCGCTTCCAGAATTGAAATCAGAATTCACAAAGGGGTTACATCTGTAACGACCCGACTGGTCGTTTTGAGATCTAGCGCCTCGTTTGGCAGTTTGAGGACATGAGCAGCTTCATTTCAGGTATTATGACTCATAGGCGTGGTCGGAGTTGAATTTCAGGAAGTTCAGAGTCAAATTGAAAAGAAAATTCTCATTTCGGAAGCCTTAAGTTCAAAGAATTGACTAAGATGAGAATTTTTGAGTAAACGACATCAGAATCAGGATTTTAAGGTTCCAGCAGGTTTGTATGATGATTTCGGACTTGGGTGTATCTCCGGATCGGATTTTGGATAACCCGGAAGCATTTCGGCATATATTATGGAAGTTAGCATTTTAGAAGGAATTTCATAAGTCTAGGTTGAGAGGCACTTCAGTGATATAGATGTCCGTTTGGGATTCCAAGTCTTGGAATAGCTCTGTGTGGTGATTTTGGAGTTGGGAGCGCGATCGTAAGTGAATTCGGGTGTCCGTAGGTTATTTTGAAGTCATTTGGCTAAAGATAGAAATTTGAAGGTTTTTGAGAAATCCGACTGATAGTGGAAATTTTGATACCGGGGTTAGAATGTGATTCTGAAAGTTGGAACATGTCCGTAATGTTGAATATGACTTGTGTGCAAAATTTGGGGTCAATCGAACGTGATTTGATAGGTTTCGGCATTGGATGTGGAAGTTGAAATTTCAAAGTTCATAAAGCTTGAATTGGAGTGCGATTCGTGGTTTTAGCATTGTTTGATGTGATTTGAGGTCTCGAGCAAGTCCGTGGGATGTTATGGGACTTAGTCGTGTGATTGGACGGGGTCCCGGGGGCCTCGGGGGTGTTTCGGGATAATTTCGGATCATTTTCTTCCTGTTTGGCTGCTGCTGTTTTCTGCTGCTGGTGTTCTCCTATGCGTTCTCATGGGAGGTGTAGCGAACGCATAGGCTTTTCTGGGCAAGGAGGAAATTTTCCCTATGCGTTCGAATAGGAATATTCGCGAACGCATAGGCTTAGTTTGGCCCAGAGATGTTCGTGTGCTCTGTGTTCGCACATAGAGGAGTGTATTTGCGTAGGGTGAGAAAGCCAGGGGTACGCGTTCGCATGGACCTAGTCGCGTTCCCATAGGTCTGGTTTTGGCGCGTGAAGTTTGCCCTTCGCTTCGCGAAGGTGAGGCCGCAAACGCAGTGAAGGCTGTCCTGGGCAGTGTTTTAAAACGGGAATTCGCCATTTCTTCTCCTATTTTCATTTGGTGTGGGCGATTTTGGAGAGCTTCAAGAGGGGATTTTCATCAATCATCACTAGGTAAGTGATTTCTTCCCATTTCTAAGTTAAATATGTGATCTTACATGAAATTAGACATGGAAATTAGTAGGAATTTGGGATTTTTAGGGGAAGACCTAGAATTGGTAATTTGGAATTTTGACCACGAATTTGAGCATGGTATTTAGAGTAAATTAAGTATTTGAGTTAGTAAAGCTATGGGTAATCATTATCTTCGAAAAATTTCGGAATCCGGGAACGTGGGCCCGAGGCAATTTTGTCAATTCTTCGAGCAGAGTTAGGAATTTATATAATTTAAATGGTTATGCGTATTAGAGTATATTTTCATTGGTTTGCCGTTATTTGGCGAGCTTTGGAGCGTTGTGCAATTGATTTGGAGTCGTCGGAAGGGCTCAGAGGCTGGTTATGAATCTTCAGAGCGAGGTAAGTCGTCTTTCTAACCTTGTGAGGGAGAATTGTCCCCATAGGTGAAATAGTTAAATATGTGCTACTATTTGTGGGGGCTACGTACGCACGAAGTGACGGGAGTCCGTGCCTAGATACTAGTTATGCCTATGTCCGAGTAGTTTTAGGCCTACATCATGCTTTGTTGTTATTATATCTGATTTGTATTTATTTTTTGCTTTGAGAAGAAGCTAGATTGAGCATACGTATTGAATAATTTTAAAAAGAATCGAAAATTTGTTATAAAATGGGAATCTTGAAAGTTTTCACAGAAAGTTCATGTCTTGGAAAAGAAAAGGAAGAATACTTTAATAACTCGAGAAATTTATGTGTAACTGCGTCGCATGTATGATTCGCGAGCGGGTTAAACCCTCCTACCACACCCTTATGCGATCGGGCCGTTCGCCTCGGCAGGACTTATGTACCACACTCTTATGGGATCGGGTCGTTCGCCTCGGCAGGTTAATAGATGCATATATGGTTTGCGTTGTTCGACCCTTCGGCAGTGCATAGTTACTCTTATGGGATCGGGCTGTACGCCTCGGCATTTCCTAAATATTTATTATCCTCATTGAATCGTGCGTAATATTTGGATAGAAGCCAGTGTATCTGAGGGGTTTCCCCTTAATTGAAGTATAACAACCTATTTGGGTGAAACCATATCTCTGTATACGTCTTATTTATGGAAGGAAATTGTTAATTGAGAGCTGAGTAAAATTGTAAGGAGGGAATCATATCGTGAGATCTATTCTCGTTTGTTATGTACATTTACTCTATTTTATATTTATTTATTTAGTTACAATACCTGATATTAATTGACCTCTAGCAAGTGTCAAAGTTGACCTCTAGTCACTACCTCTTCGAGGTTAGGCGGGATACTTACTGAGTACACGTTGTTTTCGTACTCATGCTACACTCGCTGTGCATTTTTATTGCACAGGTACATTCATAGCTGGTGGCTCCTGCTTGACGCAGCGATGTGACTGACTTGGAGACTTAGACGAGCTGCACCATCTAGAGACGATCCGCAGCCGACAGAGTCTCCCTCAGATGTATTATACTTTATATTTAAATTCCTTGACCAATTGTATTTCGGAAAAGCATTGTAGTATCTGTATAGTTCTTAGAAATTTGCTCATGCAATTGTGACACCGGGTTCTGGGATTTTGTTACGGGATTTGTTTACTATTTAAATTTGCTAAAGATGTTATTGTTTACTTAGTAGAAGTTCGATAATTATTATTTAAGAGAATGAAAAAGGAATGATTTCAAAATATTATAATAAATATTTCATTAATTATTAAGTGTTGGCTTTCCTGACCGTGGGGTCCGGCGCCATCAAGACCTTTATGGATTTTGGGTTGTGACAACATCATTTTTTGTTCATATTTGCTTTTGATTTCTAAGTAGAGTGACATACAACTATCTTGCACTCACGTTCTAATTCCAACTGCAATTTTGTGTTAAGACTGTCAATAAATATTAGTTTCGCCGTTTTAATTAATAAATAATGAGAATAAGGTAATATATTGGTCCAATATTAATTAATCATTCACATGTGAACTCGTTACTTTCAAGCTGCAAAGAAGTTTTATCTTTTCACAAAAGGATGAACTAACCTTTTGCATAAGCTAATTAATAGTGTAAATATATAAATTTTATTGGATTTAAATTCATTGGATCATATTAAATTCAAGACACTAGTCCAAACAAATATTGTGGCTAGTAAATTGGGTTAATTATTTAAATCCAAAATATAAATGTTGGGCTAGTAAATTTAATTGAATTATAGCTTAAATGATAGGCCCACTTCATTAGCCCAAGGTCCAAATGGCTATTAGCCCATCTTAAAGCCCAGGCTCATGCCACGTGTCAAGTGATGTGGCAATCCCAGTCAAAAGAACAAACCAATAAAATCAAGACACATGCCATTTGACGTGGCAATCCGAGGAAAATAAATGAGCCAATGAAATCATGCCATGTGTTAAGTGATGTGGCAATCCAAGACAAATAAATGAGCCAATTAAATCATGCCAAGTGTCTGGATGGTATTGGTCAGTTCAAACGGACCAATCAAATTGCAGAGCCACATCACTCCTTACAACTATAAATAGAGGTCTTCATAAAGCTAGAAGACACCAGAAGTTATAACAAGAAGCAAGCAGAGAGCTCGTGGATCAAACACCGCAGATTTCTCTACAAGCTACAAGTTCAAGCATTCAAGCACTCAAGCTACAAGTTCAAGTTCAAGTCAAGATCAAGAACGAAGGCAAATCAAATATCAAGGCGTTCGAGATCAAGTTACTTGTTCGTGATCAAATCCAAACCCAAGTTCAAGAAGGAGATTCAAGATTAAGCTTTACAAGACCTTGAATCAAATCAAAATCAAGTTCATCAAGATAGTATACATTCTTGAAGAATCAGAGGAATACCATAGAGATTGTAATACTTTCATTTATTGAAATCAAATACTACATTTGTTACGCAATTTTCCGATCTTGATTATTTATTTTCTCGAGAATGCCTTACACCTTCTCCCCGGTCAACAGAATTCCTTTTACCTGAACTTTGTTTTCGTATACCAATAATAAAAGAGTCAAATCTTCCTTTGACTAGGGATTTAAATAAAAGGTGACTTGGAACACCTAAAAATCAATTCCAAGTGGCGACTCTGAGCAATAAAATAATCCTTACTCAAGTTTGTCACTTTAATTGAAAAAACCCTTTAATCCACAGAATATTATTTTGGGGTAGAAAAGGGATGTGACATTTTTGAACTGCTAAATGAAAAAAAAACAACTACTCTCACTTGAGAAGTTTTGGTCGTCTCTGCTACTCCACTGTACCCAAGGTACACAGAGACAAATTTGAACTAAGAACTACTCCTCGCATCTTTGTAGGATATTCATTTGGAACAAAAGGTTACAAGATACTAAGCCTAGCCACCAAGAGAATACATATCTCCAAAGATATGATCTTTCATGAAAATGTGTTTCCATTTGCTATGTCTTCTAAAAATGTTTCCTTTCATGTTGTCCTTAAGTCAGTTTCATTTCCTAACCATGTAGATGATAGTAGTCAACATTTTCTTATGAGTACTGGACAAAGTCTTGCTAGTGACACATCTCCAGACATGCAACATTACTCTGAGACTCTTTCCACCAGTAGTACATTTTCTCCAAATACATCTAATTCTACATCTCCAGGTGACAACAATATGCAAATTTCATCTGCATATAGAAATCATCAAACCCCTATTTACCTAAAAGACTATGTTTATCAATTGCCTAGTAGTAGTCAACTGCCTACTACTTCTCATTGCACTCCTTCATTAAATGCCTTATTCTCTAATCATCATCACATACTCATGATGTTTTATCTTCTGAAAGTCATCATTTGGTATAAAGTGTTTGCCATGATAGTGAGCCATCTTCATATAAAGAGGCAGTAATCAATCGTGCATGGAAGATAGCCATGACACAGGAATTTGAGGCACTCTATGCCATTCATACTTGGGATTTAGTTCCTTTACCAGCTGGCAAACAAACAATATCTAGGTTGCAAGTGGGTGTATCACGTTAAGCATAAAGCAGATGAGAGTATTGAAATGTTCAAAGCCACGCTGGTAGTAAAGGGATATACTCAGCAGGCTAGGATCGATTACACAGAAACCTTCTCCCGTGTTGTGAAAATGACAACTGTAAGGTTTCTAGTTACAGTTGATGTTAAGAGGGGATGATACATATTCCAATTTAGATGTGAATAATGTCTTCCTCCATGAAGACCTACATGAGGAGGCTCCTCCTGGTCTTGTAGTTGATCAATGCAATTCAAGCAGGGTGGTATGCAGGCTAAATAAATCTCTATATGGCCTGAAACAAGCCAGTAGACAATGGTATACCAAGCTAATTGAGGCATTGTCTTCAAAAGGGTACCAACACTCTGAAAATGATTATTCCCTTTTCTACAAGAAAGCTTCCTTATCTAGCATCTTGTAGCTGTATATGTTGATGATGTTATAATTACTGTGACTGATTCAGAAGAGATTTCAAGTTTAAAAGCATTCCTGTATAAAAGGTTTAGAATAAAGGATTCAGGCAGACATCACTATTTTTTGGGTCTAGAGGTCCTATACAAACTAGATGGTGTCCTTATTTCTCAGAGGAAGTTTGCCTTAGATCTGTTGAAGGAATATTAGTGTTTTGACTATAGTAGTGTGTCCCCACCTCTTTATCCTACTGTGAAGTTGAAGGCACAAGAAGAGAATCTTCTACCAGACCCTACATACTACAGAAAGCTAGTGGAAAAGCTCAATTTTCTCACCAACACTAGGCTAGGCATATCCTACAGTGTGCAACTCTTTTGAGCCAATTTATGAAAGCTCTGAGAGATTCACATTTGACTGCATTCTATCTTCTCAGATACCTCAAAAAGGATCCTACTCTGGGCATCTTCTTCTCCAACAATCCTGATGGTTCTATCAAAGCTTATTGTAATTCAGACTGGGTTGCATGCCCTGACTCTAGGAGATCTGTCACTGGGTACATTGTTATAGTAGGTTATAGTCCTATTAGCTGGAAGTCCAAGAAGCCGGAGACTGTTTCCTTATCCTCAGTTGAGGCAGAATACAGGTCCCTCAGGAAGGTAGTTGGAGAGTTTGTGTGGTTAAGCAGGTTGTTTGCAGACCTTATTGTTGCTTAATCCAGTCCTATTAAGGTGTTTTGTGACACCCAGTATGCCATGCACATTTACCACAACCCTGTATTTTATGAGCGAACAAAGCACATTATAGTAGATTGTCACTTTGTAAGGAACAAGTTACAAGAAGACCTAATCTTTCTTCATCATATGGCTACTCACAATCAGTTGGTTGACATTCTTAATAAGGCCCTCACAGGGGTAAAACATTTAGCTGTTCTCGGCAAGGTTGCGGTGAGACGTCACTTCCACCTTGAGGAGGGGAGAGGGGGGGAGGGGG
>ML246674.1:66030-86404 GCA_005239495.1 Nicotiana undulata
AAAAAACCACGACCTACTCCTCAGTAGGATTTGCTCAAACTCTTCACTAAAAATCTGAGCAAAACAGGACTTACAAAATAAACTCTTTTGTAATCCTAGGACTAACTCTAATCCCTTCGTAGTTACTAGCCTCTAGCTAATTTCTACAAGCTTCATGTTAAGTCTAACTTGAATAATGTGTACCTATTATAATTGCTTCTATGAAAGCTGGAAAGATACAATATTAAATCACCTACTACAACCAACTAGACTCAATGACAAACAGATGGAACTGGTTCTTCTAGCTGGTTTGTAGCCTTTGTATCACACAGTAATTCTGCTTGCAAAATCTCTGTGAATTTTGCTTTCAGATCTTGATTCACTTCTGTACTTGTGCGTTCTTGAAATTCAAGCAGGAATACTTCAATTATTTATAGAGTCAGTCGTTCAGTTCTGGTACAACTCTTCCTGGGTGAAAGAGTTCGTATTAAACTCAGCTTCCTTCCTTTGTTACTTTCCTTGCCGATTTCAACTTCATCTTCTTATCAATTTGCAATCTTTTCGCATTAGGAGACAATCTCTTGGTTCATTGATATTTCACAAACACATTTATCTCCTATGCATATACGGTTCATGTGCCAACGCGTCAGGTCAAGTATGTGTGCTCTGATGCACCTGGTTCAACTGGTCAAACATTTGTCAATCTTCAAAACTATACAGTAACTTGGGTCAACAAATTCCCCCTTTTTGATGATGACAAACTCTGTGCTTCTCCCTGTGTACACTTCAAACACTTTGTATGTTTTAAGCATTTATCATAGAGAAACCAGGTTCATTAGGTTATAAATATCACTTGAAATATAAAAGCACATATCTTCCCCCTTTTGGCATCATCGAAATGTTTGCAAAATGATAAACTTACTAGAGGTTATTAACAATTACTCATGGCCAATTGAGGCAACTGCAGGTGCAAAACATGATTAATCATCACAAGAAACCAATAAATGTAAGCTAAATAAGAAATTGAGACAAGTCAATAACAATATAGCAAAATTCATTGATTAATCAATCACCATACAGTAAAAAAAACAAAAACAACCATAACCATGAGTAAAATAGATAAAAAACAACAAAAACAAGTCCCGAACTGGGCACTGAAGGGGGTTTAGGTAGCTCTGGACAACCTAAGGATGGGAAGGTGCAGAGGAGGTTGTGGTCTTGGTTTGTAGAAGAGTAAGCATCTGTTGAAGAACACCCTCGTTCTTTTCCTTCTCTTTTTCTAGTTCAGCCCTGAGAGCATCCCGCTCAACTTCAACCTCAATCAAACGAGATTTCAAACGAAGGATCTCTATATCCTTTATCTCTCTTTTCTGCACCAAAGTTCTGACTTTGCTGTTGACATGTTGCTTCCTAGATGAACCAGGTTCATCTGCAGGAACATTGACAGTATAATCACATGTCAGCAAAGTATCCATCCCAAAATAGTCCTTGGCAGTAGCCATTTCAGCCTTCTTCACAGGAACATCAAAATGAGCAAGCACAACTATCAGAATAAAGCCATATGGAATAACATGTGCTTTTGTTCCATTCATAACTCTGTCCAAGAGGTGGATGATGAAAGCTGGCCAATTTATCTGCTATCCGCTATACAAACACTCCATCAAGTTCAGATCCATATAGTTGGCTATGTGCCTTCTTTCTTGTCTTGGCAGCAGGAACTTGATGACAAACTCGAAGAACAACTTGTGCTCAGGCTTCATTTCACTTTTGTATACTGGCCTGGGTTCAATCTCACTTTCATTGTCACTGAAGAATCTGGTAATGTTGACTGCTGAGGCCATCCCATCCAGACTAGGCCATCTTTGCCTAGTGTAATCTTCGTAGCCCTCAACAGGAATGTTCAGAATTACCCCCAGCTCGTTTTCATCAAAGGAGACTTGAATTCCTTTGACTGTGGAAGTAACCCTACCCTCCTTGACTACTGCATTACCCATGAACTCCACCAGTTCTTATCTAGCCAGCCTTCCTTCCACGTGAAGGACCATGTTCTCCCACCCCTGCACATCCAGTGTGTCAAACATGTATCGCATCCCAGGTTCCTCGAGATCCTTCAACAACTTTCCCTTCAGAATTGTTCTTTTGCCAAACAAGGTGATTCTGTCAGTCAACTTACCAACTTCCTCCTCATCTTCTCCACTCTACTCTTTATCATCATCTTTCTCAACGACCTTCACTTTTCATGCCTTGGACCTGGTCCTTTTGACAGTACATGTAGGTGTGGAAGACATTGTAGCTGACTTCTTTGAAGAAGCCTTAGCCCTTTTTGATTTTGGTGCCTCAATCACAACCGGAGCTGTCTGCTCCTCATGATGGACCAGGTCCATCGTATCCTCTTCAACAACAACAGTCTCCACAGGCTCCTACTTTAGCCTTTCCCTTTGCAACTTTCTTTTTCTTGCTCTCTAGCAGAGCCCTCTCAAACATTTCTTCTTCTTCTCTCGCAGCACTACGTGTAGCACGCACCTTTGGTGCAGGAGCATCAATAGATACAGAAACGTTCCTCTTTATCGGAGGAACTGGGGTAGTAGCCTTCTTGGACTTCTGAGTCGTCCTTTTCTTGGGGTTATAGGTCTCCCCCAGTTTCTTTAGCTTGTCAGCCAATGTCTCGTCCCCAAATGAAACAGGTTCATCTGCTCTTTTCTGCATGTTTTCTAAAGCTGCCGCTGCTTCCTCAACTACACTTCCCCCTAAATTTGTGACATCTTCTCCAACCTTCTCAGGAATGGGACCACAGATAGCCAATGTGGTACCATCCTCCCCAAATCACCTTACAGAAGTTTCTTCACCCTCTCTCTCAAGAATTTTAGCTTTTCCCAATTTTCTTTGCCTATTCAGCACTTCAACATCAACTACCGACCCAACCAGAACAAACCTGTTCTCAGCATTTACAGGTTCAGAAATAGCATCAAGATTACCTTGTTCAGAATTTGATGAACCATGTGCTTCATCCTCGTTGGCTGATTTAAAAGATTCACTTGATGATTTAGAGTTATTATCCTTTTCAGCCTGTAGAATTTCCTCCAAGAATCTTGCACGGGACCTAGAAGCCACTGATTTTCTGGCAAGAACCTTTACACGACGACCACATGGGGCTGGGTTATGGTTAGGTGTGGGTTCAGGAATATGAGGGTTTTCAGGGGTTGAGGTTCTTTCTGGTGATTGAGAACTATAAACAGATGGAGAATTTGAATCTGATTCATAAAGCCCTCCATCATAATCACGATTTGGCGATGAAGTAGAAGAAGTAGCAGGTGGTGAAGACATGATTATCAACGTTGTTAGGAAGAAAATAAAATTTATCAGATTTCGTTTGAGAAGAGTGAGATGAACTTGGTTCGACGATTACTTTATGAAGAAAAGAGTAATGATGACCCTTTTATAATATGTGGCTAGGGAGTTTACAACAAGCAGAGTATTTACTCGAGTAGAAGTCTAATCAATGCAAGACTGACATTGATTAGACAGTTACAAACCCCCTAAAAACTAGGCTAATTAAGTAGAGGTGGGACTTCTTGAAATTGGTTCAATTTTGGGTAAGTACGAAGTATTTGAATATGAACCAAATATATATAGAATCCTGCTCATGTATGACTGTAATTGATTTAATAAACGTATGGAGATGAGTACGTACCTTGACAGTCAGATGAACCAGGTTCATCTTGTTAAAATCTTTAATTTGCCTCAATTTACAAAGATAGAGAAACATCATTAGCACCAAGGGAATCATATTAATATATAACAATAGAGTATGACAATAAAGACATGATACTGAGCAATGATTAGTATGGTTAAGTACGTAAGTTAAGTTCTCTAGCCAATTTATTTTTCATTTTTCAAATTTATTTTTTTTCATTTTTGTTTTTCCAATTAGGTGATCTTATTCATCCCTAATTCAAGCATTTTTCTCTCAAAATGCTCCCTACTCAGTGCTTTGGTGAAGATATCTGCAATTTGCTTGTCAGTAGCACAAAATTCAATTGAGATCATTCCCTTTTCATAGTTGTCCCTAAGGAAGTGGTGTTTAACATCTATGTGCTTAGTTCTCTTATGATGAACCAGGTTCTTGGTCATACTAATTGCACCAGTGTTATCACAGAAAATAGGAATGCATCCCACATCTATACCAAAGTCCATGAGTTGTTGCTTAATCCACAGCAACTGAGCACAACATAAGGCTGCAGCCATATATTCAGCCACAACAGTAGACAGAGCTACTGAATTTTGTTTCTTGGTGGCCCAAGACACAAGGAAGGAGCCCAAAAAGTGAGCCATGCCTGAGTTACTTTTCCTTTCAATCAGGAAACCTGCATAATCAACATCAGCATATCCTATAAGGTCGAAATTACTATCTTTAGGATACCAAAGGCACAAATCAGTGGTGCCTTTCAAATATCTCAAAATTCTCTTCACTGCAGTGAGATGGGACTCCTTTGGATTTGCTTGAAACCTGGCACATAGTCCCACGTTGAACACAATATCAGGTCTACTGGCAGTGAGATATAATAGAGACCCAATCATCCCTATGTATAGCTTCTGATCAACGAATGAACCAGGTTCATCCACATCCAATTTTGTAGTTGTGGCTATGGGAGTGTCTATTTCCTTTGAGTCCTCCATTTTAAACTTCTTCAGCAGTTCTTTCACATACTTTTGTTGATGGATCATTGTTCCATTTGGGTTTTGCTTGATTTGCAAACCTAAGAAGAAGTTCAGCTCACCCATCATGTTCATCTCAAACTCGCTTCCCATAAGTGTAGCAAATTCCTTACTCAATTTTTCAGTAGTTGCTCCAAATATAATATCATCCACATATATTTGCACAACCAGGAGTTCTTTACCCTTTTCCTTTAAGGACAAGGTGCTGTCAATCTTGTCTCATTTGTACCCATGTTCTAACAAGAATTTTGACAGCCGCTCATACCATGCTCTAGGTGCTTGTTTGAGACCATAGAGAGCCTTGTAGATTTTGTATACGTGGTCAGGTGACTCCTTGCTTTCAAAACCCGGAGGTTGTTTAACAAATACATCTTCCTTCAAATAGCCATTGAGAAAGGCACTCTTAACATCCATCTGATGGAGAGTGAATTCCACATGTGCAGCAAATGCTATAAGAAGACTGATTGCCTCAAGTCTTGCCACAGGGGAAAAGGTCTCATCATAGTAAATTTCTTCTTCTTGACTCTACCCTTGAACAACCAGTCTGGCCTTGTTTCTTGTAACAGTTCCATCCTCATCGAGCTTGTTCCTGAAGACCCACTTTGTGCCAATCACTGATCTGTCTAGTGGCTTGGGTACCAAGTGCCATACTTGACTTCTTTTAAACTGATTCAGCTTCTCTTGCATGTCATTTACCCAATCAACATCTTGTAGGGCTTCACCAATGTTCTTTGGTTCGATTAAGGATTGGAAGGAATCAAACGCACACAGATTCTTCAAGGAGGCTCTTGTTTGGATTCCGGATGACAAATATGTTATGATGTTCTCAAGAGGGTGAGAACTTTGATATCTGTATGGTTTGAGCACCAATTGTTCACTTCTGGATGATTCTATGGTGTCTTGGTGTTGTGGAACAGGATCAGGGCCAAGATTCATATGTTGAGTTCCCCCTGTCATGTTGCTTGGGTTAGTTGGACCTGGTCCATCACCTGTTCCATCTTCCATGGCTGCTTCAATGTGTTCACCGCTTCTCACTAGTCCAAGCTCCTCATCTTCTAGTTCCTGTCTCTCAGAAAGAGTGTTAGTTTCATCAAAGACAACATGCACACTCTCTTCCACACACATAGTTCTTTTATTGTACACTTTATAGGCTTTGCTATGTGATGAATATCCCAAGAATACTCCCTCATCACTTCTTGGATCAAATTTACCTAGGGAATCTTTGCCATTATTGTGCACAAAGCATTTGCATCCGAAAGCCCTAAGATGGGATATGTTGGGCTTTCTCCCTTTAAGTAATTCATAAGGAGTCTTCTCTACCAGTGGCCTGGTCATACATCTATTAATTATATAGCAAGCAGTGTTTATTACTTCTGCCAGAAGCTGTGTGGTAGTCTGCTAGAAAGAAGCATGGTTCTTGCCATGTTCAAGAGTTCTATTTTTTCTTTCCACAATCCCATTTTGCTGTGGGGTTCTAGGGGCAGAAAAGTTGTGATTGATACAATGTTCATCACAAAACTCAGCAAACTTTGCATTCTCAAATTCAGTACCATGGTCAGATCTTATTGATGCTAGTTGATGTCCTAACTGATTTTGAGTTTTCTTAACAAATGAGGTAAACATATCAAATGCTTCATCCTTGGATGTCAAAAATAAGGTCCAAGTGATCCTTGAATAATCATCAACTACCACCATCACATATTTCTTACCACCTCTGCTCAGAGTTCTCATTGGACCACACAGATCCAGATGAACCAGTCCCAACTAGGGCTGTTCATTTGGATCGGATATCCGAAATCCGAACCGATCCATTTAATTTCGGATTTCATATTTTGGATTGGACCGGATTTCGGAATGTGTTATAAAACTTCAGATTTTGGATCGGATTCGGATTGGTATATTTTAATCCGAACCGATCCGAAATCCGAAATTATTAGGCAATGTATAAATACTACACTTTAATTTCGGATAGTCAGTACTTTCTTTACATCTTCCTCCAAGTTATTACCTTTACAATTGCTAGAGTTAGCTATATTGGCACCATAGTACTCTCATAATTGTATAAACATGAATTTTTCTTAATGCATTGCCTCTTTTACAAAGAAAATATACATAATTCGGATCGGATTCGGATTGCATTTTCTAGAATCCGAAATCCAAAATCCAAATCCGAAATGTGCTAAATCCGATCCAATCCGATCCGTGCACAACCCTAGTTCCAACGTCCTGGTGGTACTGGTCATTTTCTTACTTTTGAATGAGGATCTTACCTGCTTCCCTCTTGCACATGCCTCACAAACTTTGTCTTTCTTGAACTTAATGTTAGGGAGTCCCACCACTAAGTCCTTAGAGACTAATTTGTTAAGCCGATTTAGACTTGCGTGGCCAAGTCATTTGTGCCAAAGGAGGAGATCACTATCCAAAACACTCAAGAAAGTGAGTTCATTTTTAGACAGTGTAGACAAGTCTATGACATAAATATTATTCATTCTCTTTCCTTGCAAAACAATCTTGTCAGTAAGCAAGTTAATCACAAAACATTTTGTGGAAGTGAAAGTAACCGGGTTACCTCTGTCACACAATTGTGACACACTGATTAGGCTGTAATTCAAGCCATCTATCAAGTACACATGTTCGATGGAACGTGTGTCATCCTTACCTACTTTGCCAACCCCTATAATTTCACCTTTCTTTCCATTTCCAAAGGAGACATTTCCTCCTTTGAGGTTTTCAAGTGAAAGGAACTATTCCTTGTTCCCCGTCATATGCTTTGAGCAGCCACTATCCAAAAACCAAATTTGGCTGCTTCCTCTCACTTGTACCTACAAAAGGAAATCAGGGGTTAGTTTTAAGAACCCAAACTAGTTTGGGTCCTTTTCTATGAGAGAATGGATGAATTAAATTTTTTCTGGACCAATTTGGTGTCACGCCCCCTTTTTCTATCGCACGGGTTAGGTTCGGAGAGATCGGGTTTATGACATTCTTGACAACTCCTTAAAGGAAAAGGGTTTAAGGAAAAGTCGCTACCTAACGATTTTTATGATGCGTTAGGGCACGTAGAGTTGATAACTCATAAACTAGCTTGCATTACCAGAGATCGGGTAAGGGCTTGAAATTATCCCAAGGGGAAGGTGTTAGGCACCCCTCAAGATCCACAACTATGGGTCCCGACCAAGAAATTTTGTGAATTTGGACGATGAACAAGTAGCAGGAAAGGTTCATATAAGAGGGGATTTCAAACAGGTGTAAAAATCTTTAAAGGTTTTGGGAAAACATTAGAATAAATATTTGAAAAGAACTGTCCTATGTTTAAAGTAATACAGATCACACAATGCAATACACGGTATGTCACACCTCGAAGAGGGGCTACACGTGGTATTAGCGCACTGGTCATCATATCCACATTCTACCCTTCCCATCCCCGTTAGGGTATTTAAAACGCGTGTGCTGGTCACGAAGCTTATTGCGTGCTATTACACATCCCATTCTATAAGTCCTGGAGGGTTTTTAGGACTACTATTCCTACAAGGCGAGTACTAGGCTGAACCCCTAGGTTTAAAGGGACAAAATTCTAAGCGACAAGTAAAGAAACAATTAGGACTTACACATAGGGGGTACACATAAACAAATATATGACTCATATATCCCTCCACAAATAAGGCATGTAGATAGCACGTCTCAAGCACAACGAAGTCTCAGATTTCAGAACCTAAAGCAGGGATTCTAAGTGTGAAAAACAGTAGCAAACATAGGGGTTTTAATGAGTTTCAGAAAAAGATGCATGACTGATTTTTAAAACTGATGTAGTTTATAGGCAGTGTACAACATAGTTAATCTCTGATTTTATCAAACATTGGGCCTAAGGCTTGCCTAGGCGTCTGAATACATGCTGATTATTTTAAGACATAGACGGAATGCAGATCCTTAGACTTGGTTTTAATAAACATGTGATGAGAAATGTAGATCCTATATGCATGGTATCTAAGAGTGCAAATAAGGTATATGAAACCAGTTTTGGTTTAAATGCAGAAAAAATTTTCAACCATTTGGGAACATATTTTAGCGAGGTTATTAGCTATGTAGACGATACAGGGGCCTGATTTCACTTAATTATTGAACCTAATACATGCTTTTCTAGATGTTCAACAGAGTACAAAACTTTAAATATAGACATGCTGAAAGTAAATCACTACGACAACATGGTCTCTAATGCAAATAACGATAATTATGCACCTAAGAACAGGATATCTAGATGTGAGTTGTGCATGCAGGGACAATATTTTTAAAACAGTCATTTAGAAAGGGAACCAGAATTTCTAATGAGGCAGTAGTTAACTCAGCATTTTTTATGATTAGTCTAACATGATTCCCTAAATGAGCAGGAATATGATGAGATGCAGATGTAAATATGCCTAAGGAACATGATATCTAATGCAGTCATGTCCTAAGCAGGATCTCTATTCCACACAGAGGAAAAAGTAAATCCTAAGCATGATTTCTACCCAAAGTTATACTAAACATGCATAACCCACCCTTTTCACTATCCAGCCCCGGAGTTGTTTTACAAATTATTATAGACCAATACTGCAAGAATTACACAACTGAATAAAAAATCAAGAGGCTATACTATAGAGAGCCTAACAGTAGGCCCAAGTACCAGATCCACTTGCTATATGCCACGATCCTCAACCCAAGTGTGTCATAGTCTCTAAGGACCTCAGAGGATCCTGTACAGTGTTTCACACCCAGGTACCCTAACCAAGGATGAGTAAGTGCAGTGTAGAGTGCCAACCTTGTGTGTCAAAGTTCAATGGGTACTCAAGGCACCCAAGGCAATGCTCACACGAAGGGGGCTGAACCTAAAGTCTAAGAGTAGTGGGAAGTGCTTGGAGTTTTAAAAAGAATTTTTTTTGAGTTTGAAAAGAGCAGTCTGAAACAACAATACTTTGAAAAACAGCTTTAGAAAAGTAACAAAGGATTTTGTAAAACAGTTCATCAAAGAGAGAAACAATATAACTACAACCGGTAGGTAAAGAACTCATGAAAGAGCACACACAAACAGGGGTAAAGAGTTGGGGACAAATAACTTAGATATCATCAGTAGAGTTACAGATTGTCATAGTTATCACATAGTTGTCACAAAGTTGTCACACAATTGTCACCAAACATCATAGATTAGTAGAGGCAAGATTGTATGATATTTAAGTAGCAGGAGAGGCAGGTTTTAAGCATATGATGAGAGAAAGTAACAATAATGAGGTTAAGGTAAGAAGTATCAACCTGTGAACACATAAGCATGCTGGAGACATATCAGACTCAAGGGAAAGGAAAAATAGTAGGGGTATGCTAAAGACATAATTATAGCGAATCACATGAAAGCAAGACACATATTCAAACATAACAAAAGGGAAGACATTATGGGAGTCATAATAATTACATGGTATACAGTAGAACCATAGGATAAAATACATAAGGAACAATAAATAAAAAGACAAGAACTGGAGCATATTGTGTATAGGACTATAAAGCTAAATCAAAAAACATACCAGTCAAAGAATAGAGAGCAGCAAAGTGCAGGAGATAGCACAGTAGTATCAGTATACAAGACAAAGAGAGTGCAGCAGCAGAGCAGTAGTATGCAGAATCAGAGAGCAAGTAGTAGAACAGTAATATGCAGGAGCACAAGAGCAATAGAGATTACTCAGTCTTGGCTTTCAGCCGACTGAGTAGTCAGAAATAGATGCAAAGAGCAAGAAGTGTATGTATGAAAACACAACAAAGGTTCAGAGCAATGTATGTGTGTGTGTGCTCTCAAGATCAGTCTGTGTGTGTGTATGTCAGTGTATTGTGAAGAAAGAAGAAATTGTCTTTATATAGTTTCTTTGAAAACGAGTGGCACATAGGCAAATTATGGAAATACAATCAATCAATACTAATTAAGACCACTGGACTCCTTTAATTAAGGAGTCTAGTTTCAAACGGTATAGTCAAGGTAAATAAGGAAAAGAAATCAGCTTATAAGGCTGACTTTGCTTAATTAGGGACAAGGAAGTCACATAGTACATAAATAAAGCCAAGTGCATAGCATATAATTAAGTAAATTTGAACTAATATTACATTTATAAAGTAAAATACGGTATCAGTTTTGAAAATCAATTGAAAGAATCTCGGACTCAGTTACAATCACAGGGAATCCACGATAATTAAGGAAAGTAACATATAAATATGGAAAGAATTCAAAAATTGGTACATAATTACAGAGGGAGTATACAAGATCATTTATTCATCGAAATCATCACATGCTTGGGGATTTTACACAAAAATCAGCATAAAATCAATAGGTAAACAGCCAGTAGGGTAAAGGTCGGAGTTTTCAAACATTTAAGTAGTAGTTACTCATTAACACAAAGAGTGGCTCGTAGAACAGTAGGAACTAGAGGTTATAACAATGAATCAAAGCAGGAGTTGCAGAGAGCACATAAATGCATAGTCAACTAGTAAGGAACAACCCAGAATACTTAGGGTTTCACCAATAATAGTTCAAATAACACGAAATCATGAGACAATCACTTAAACATAGCATGGATGGCTAAAAATCAAAGAGGAAAGCTGTTTGAGAACAGGGTATGTTAGAAACAAAATATTTTCGCAGAAAAAGTTGAAGAAACTTCATAATACTGTAAATATGAAACGGATCTTAAAGAAAACCCACAGAAGATTAGGGTTTCGTGGAACCCAGAAAAGAGGGCAAACCTCATGAACGACATAGATTTAGCTGGAAAGACTGCAAACTTACTCAAACGGCCGGGGGTTGGCCGAAAAATGGCAAGAGACCCAAAGGGAGGTGAGTGAACCGCTCCAGGTTCATCTGAGGAGCCTAGGATGTCACTGAGTGGTTGATAGGCGAGTGGATGACCAGGAAATGATAGGGAATCAAAGTTCCGGTGAGAATCCATAGGAGAAGATGACTAGAGTCCATCAGAGAGGGAAAGTCAAGTGACTTCTAGAGAGTTGTAGAGAAAGAGAGAGATAGAGAGAGATGAGAGAGGAAGCGTCTCGAAGAGAAATGAGACGGGGAAAGGGGGGNTTTTAGGAAGATTGAACCTGGGCCGTTGATCTAATTTGATCAACGACTTAGATGATCTGAAGGGTTGGGCCGGGTTGGTTTAGGATCTAGGTTGGGTATTTTAATTGGGTCTGGGTTGGGTATTAATTAGGCTAGATTTTAAAATACAAGTGGCTAGATAAAATACCCCAAAATAGATAAATAATTAAATAAACCACCAATAATTGTACAAAAAATAAAATTGAGTTTAAATAGATGAAATTACAGTAATTAAATAATAAAAATGAATACTTTTTGAATTAAAAATATCATAAAGTATACAATTGGGCGATAATTGCAAAAATACTGTAATTAAAATTAAATCATGCCCGATCGGCTAACTTATGAAATAATTGAATCTTAATGGACAAAAAATGATTAAACATGATATACCGAGCTGGGAAACAATTTGAGATTATTTATAACATAATTTATGGATAATTAAAAAATATGAAATATTAAATAAACAATGAAAATAATTTGATAAAAAATATGGAAGAATATGGAAAAAATACCCATTATTATACAGAATAATTTTGAGAGCTTATATGCAAGTTTGAAAAATAATTTGAGGAAAAAATGGGTATCAACATTTGGTAGCTAATTTTTCTTTTTAACAAACCTCTCATTTTTCCGACTGACCTGCTCTCTTGCAGTGCACTCAATTTTGAAGTGACCAGTCTTACCACCGTGGGTGCAGATTTTATTTTCAGGAAGAGAGAGATACTTTCTTTTGGGATCCCACTTGGGCAATTGACTCTTAAAACCAAGCCCTCTCCGGTTGCTACTATGATTCTCTTGAAGCCATGTCAAGGCATCAGGCGATTTATTCCATTTACAAGTTCTATCTAATTCATGTTTGACTTTGCCAAGCTCTTCTTTAAGTGATCTTATCTGTTCATCCTTGGCATACATTTTATTTTTTAGTTTTCCCAAATTTTCCTCTAACATGACATGAGAGTGATCAACAACCTTTTTACTGGATCCTAATCTCAATTTTAAGTTCTCAGATTTTAGTTCTAGAATCTCAGTCTCAAGTGGATGAACCTGGTTCAACAAGACAGTGTTTTTCATTTAGGATTCACTGACTCTGATTTCCAGATTCATGCACTTTGCTTTTAGCATTGTACATTCTTTAAATAGTTGATCCTTCTCTTTGGTTGTATCATCAGAATCATCTATGAAATCAAGTAGCAACTCAGAGAGTTTTTCCTTAGATAGGAACTTTATTTTGTTTTTAAGATGGGAGATACTTACCTCTGGTTCTTCATGTGATTCCTCATTAGATTCTCCAATTGCCATGAGCGCCTGATCTTCAGTTTCTCCATCTTCTGATTCCTCATCTGAACTTCCCCCCCAAGCAGCAACCATAGCCTTTGTTGTGGTTTTCTTGGGTTGGACCAGTTCTTTCTTCCTGTTCTTTATTTCATATCTCTTCTTTTTCCATTCTACTTCCCACTGAGGACAGTTTTTGATGAGATGGACAGTCTTACCACATTTGTAGCATCCCTCGTTGGTTTGCCTTTATGGAGTTTTTACTTTGTTGTAGTTTCCTCCTCTAGAGATGCCCTTCTTCATCATGAGAAAGTTTCTGAATTCTTTGGTAATCATGGCCATCTCATCTTCCTCCAGATCTGCTCCCTCAGTGATTCTCAGTGCTAGACTCCTTTCCTTCTTTGGACTATACATCTTCATTGTCCGCCTTCTGAGTTCATAGACAGTGAGGTTTCCAATCAGCTCATCCAATCTCAGGGTTGCCATATTTTTGGATTCATGGATAGNCTTTCATGGGCTACTTGCAAGGTATCCAAGATCTTTTTGGCAGTGGTGCAACTTTGGATTCTGCTATACTCATCTGGACCTAGTCCATACACTAGCCATTTTTTGGCCTTTGCATTCTTCTCCCATTTCTTTAGATCCTCAGCAGTGCAGTCAGCTCTAGTCTTTGGTACATCTACACCTTCAGTAGTTTTCTTTATCGTAGCTAGAGGAACATCAATGACTATGTCCCAGAGTTCATAGTCTTCTCCAATCAGGTGGTCCTTCATCCTGTTCTTCCACTAGGAGTAATACTGGCCGTTGAAGAGTGGTGGCCTTGCAGTTGATTGACCCTCCCAGTTTCCAGGCGGTGCACTCATTTTGATCTTTTCCAAGGTGTTAACCTTTTCAAGGATAACCTGCTCTGATACCAATTGATGTTTTAGACGTCAATACCACACAAGAATATAGGTTAAATGTGTGGTACCCAATTTTTCGAGTGCTGTCTCACAAGAAGAACCTGGTTCTTCTTTGTGTTCCAACTTCTACTGGTGCGGAATAATAAAAGCAGTAAAGTAAAGACACAGAGATTTTTACGTGGAAAACACCTGGCTCAAAAGGTGAAAAAACCACGACCTACTCCTCAGTAGGATTTGATCAAACTCTTCACTAAAACTCTGAGCCAAACAGGACTTACAAAATAAACTCTTTTGTAATCCTAGGACTAACTCTAATCCCTTCGTAGTTACTAGACTCTAGCTAATTTCTACAAGTTTCATGTTAACTCTAACTTGAACAATGTGTACCTATTACAATTGCTTCTATGAAAGCTGGAAAGATACAATATTAAATCACCTACTACAACTAACTAGACTCGATGACAAACAGATGGAGCTGGTTCTTCTAGCTGGTCTGTAGCCTTTGTATCGCACAGTAATTCTGCTTGCAAAACCTCTGTGAATTTTGCTTTTAGATCTTGATTCACTTCTGTACTTGTGCGTTCTTGAAATTCAAGCAGGAATACTTCAATTATTTATAGAGTCAGTCGTTGAGTTTGTCGTTCAGTTCTGGTAAAACTCTTCGTGGGTGAAAGAGTTCGTATTAAACTCAACTTCCTTCCTTTGTTACTTTCCTTGCTGATTTCAATTTCATCTTCTTATCAATTTGCAACCTTTTCGCATTAGGAGACAATCTCTTGGTTCATTGATATTTCACAAACACATTTATATCCTATGCATATACGGTTCATGTGCCAACGCGTCAAGTCAAGTATGTGTGCTCTGATGCACCTGGTTCAACTGGTCAAACATTTTTCAATCTTTAAAACTATGCAGTGACTTGGGGCAACACTTTGAAACTATTTGTTCAGCAATATGATTTAGCCATAAGATCAAAGTTCGAGAAAGAATTGGAAGCTGAATATAGGTCAAGGTGCTTTCAAAATGTTTGTCTGAATTTGCATGGGAGGAGAAACTTCAAAAATGTTATACTCGTGAAGTGTTTGAAATATTTTCAGTTACAACTAAGGAAATTGTTCCATTGTGAAATCAGCACCCCTGAAGATCATTAAGCAACCCATGGAGTGGAGAAATACATTATAACAGATTCTTCGCTAAGGAGTTTTAACACTAGAGATCCATTGGTATTCACGGTTGAATATACTCTTATTGGCGAATATCTAAGTTGCAGTCGCAAGTGGTTTGAAACAAAGGGTATTCTATGCTGTCATATACTAAAGGTGTTGTCTCATAAGAGGATTAAAAACGTTGACGAGAGGTATATATTGAAAAGGTGGAGAAAAGATGTTGTTCGTCCGCACTTGAAATGTTTCTTTCTAGGAGGTTACCCACGTATGACTTCTAAATAAATGATGTACAGGGAACTATTAAAGCATTTTGAACGGATTTGCGATATTGCATTGGACACTGAAGTGATGAGGCGATATATTAAGTATAATTTGAACAGTTTGGAACATGACCTTATGAATTGAGATGATGATATGATAGTTCCAAATTGGGATTTGAAAGATACACATGATGGTGAGGGTGAGGGTGGGGGTGGGGGTGAGGGTGAGGGTGAGGGTGAGGGTGAAGGAAGAAATATAAGAGATCCTAGATATGTAGCTTCTCGTAGACGTCCATGGTTGAATAGATATAAATGGCGAATTGATTCATACTTTAGAAGTTCACAAACGGGTGGTGGAAGTGGAGTTAGAGGCAATAGGAGGGGTAGAGGTGGTGGTAGAGGTCGTGCTAGAGGAGGTGGTAGAGGTCGTGGTAGAAGTCATCGGCTAACGGAAGGAATTGAGGTAAAGTTTAACAAATTTGATTTAATATTTTATTTTTTTATGTAAATAAATTGCTTAATAGTCTTATTTACTCTAATTACAGCAAGATGATGCAACAGTACAACCACATAGTAGCTTGCCTGATCTAAACGATGAAGCATACTGGGAAGTGGAAGACTTGACCGTTTAGTTTGAGATGATTTAAGTTTGAAACTTGTTTAATTTGATTTGAGATAGATTTTATTTTATTTTATTGGCTTTGTTTTTTAAAACGTGTGGTATTTTTTTTGTTCATAAATGTGAATTATATTATTCAATAAATGTGAATTATATTATCGAGTAATTCATGTGGTGATCCCAGGAAAGCATCAGAAAAACAAAACAAAAACACTTTGATTAATCTATACATCCAATATCTATCACTAACTATACATAGCCTATGTATTAAATGTCTAGCCTTTCTAGCTCGTTTTGAAGTCTTTATCATGCCTGTTCTTTCTCTAATTACACTTTGGATATGTTTCAGTATGATATTACTAAAACTTGTGGTATTATAATTTTCATTGTTAAATAATTCATCTGTTACTTGATTGAGGTGTAGACTAACAAAATGTGATTTTAGTTGCAACTAGTTCAGAAGTGATACTTGACAACATTAAAATTAGAAAATTAGTTCAAACCAAGCGTTAAAATACTCACATTAAGTTACTAAACCCCTACAATCCTACCTTCAACATTCAACATATTTGTGTTAGTTGCATTTATTTAAAAGATAAAATCGTGCCCTCCTCTTTTAATACCAAACCAACCCATTTAACTACCCAATATAGCATTTACTTTTATAAATTAATAACATATCAACCCATTTTACTTCCCAATGCATTATTTACTCTACCATTTCGGATTTTTTAAATGATAAAAAAAAATTATAGTGAAGAAGACCAAGATGCGGATTAAAATTTCAAAACAAAATACTTCAAATGTTATAAAAGATAATAAAAATCAACATAATAGCAAAATAAAAGATGATAAAAAATCAACACAACAAACACATCCTAGTGCCAAGTAAAAAACGGATTAGTATAAACAGGATATCCGTCTCCCTTCACGTCAATATCGAAGATAGCATCCTGTGGTGAAACATCATGCAATGTAAACTTGACGACGAAACCTCTCCATAAAAAATTCCCCAACACAAAAAGTCTCAATCCTTCCTGGAACCTTCTTCGAAAACCAACGGTCATCATATTTACATACCACTCTTTGTCACGATGTCAAAGAGACGCGCGTTCTAATTCTGGAGGAATATGCTTGTACAACTTTCTTGGAATATACTATAAAAAAAAGTATATATATTAAGTTTTGGAAAATATGAAGTTTAAAAGACATAATAATTTAACTCAATAAGTTATTGCAACATTCAAAGAAATAAAAAAGTTTAATGGACATAATAATTTACCAGGTACTGGTCGTAGATGCACTCATTAGACATAACCACTTCAAATGTTGTAGGATACTTGTGATGGCCCAAAAAGGGGTAATCTTATGTGCATCTAATTTGGACTGTGTTTTGAGGCCCGAAAGCCTCCATTAATCTCACCTCGATGTGCGTGCGCAACCCGGGCGCGTAGCCGGAAGCCTTTATGTGAAAAACTTGATTAAGAGTTAAATTTTTGGTAATTAATTGAAAAAAGTTGACTTGGGTCAACATTTTTGGTAAACGGACCCGGATCTGTGATCCGACAGTACCGGAAGGTCCGTAGGAAAATTGGGACTTGGGCGTATGCCCGGAATCGAATTCCGAGGACCCAAGTCTGAGAAATGAATTTTTAAAGGAAATTATTTTATGAAAATATTAAAGGCTTATGAAAATGAACCTTGATGTGAAACATGTGCTGCCAAGCTCGTATTATGATTTCGGAGCATGGAACAGGTTCAATATGTGTTATATAAGTTATCTGTGAAATTTGGTAAGAAACGGACTTGGTTTGATTGGTTTCGGATCAAAATGAGGAGAATTGGAGTTAATGAAGTTTTGAGGTTTTTAAAGGATTTGAAATTTGGCTTGAAAGGTGAGTTTATGTTCTCGAGGTCCGAATGAAATTCCGAGATTGGGAATAGTTCCGTTGTGTCATTTATAACTTGTCTGCAAAATTTGAAGTCATTCCGAGTAGTTTAGGCCGGTTTGGCGCTTTGAGGTGAATTCTAGAATTTCAAAGTTCTTAAGTTTGATTAATTTGGTTTTGGGGTTTGATTTCGAGTTCCGTTGTTGTTTTTCATGTTCGGAAGTTCAAGCGAGTCCGTATCATGAATACAGACTTGCCAGTGCTTTTGGATGGGGTCCCGAGGGGCTCGGGGTTGTTTTAGACCCCTCGGGAGCTAAGTTGGAAAACCAGAAAAATCTGCTATCTGGTTTCCTTATCTGCGTTCGCAGAAGGTGGGTTGCGATCGCGGAGAAGGATATTGCTGGGCTAGCGATTGTTCACTACGATCGCAGCCTCCCCTCCGCGATCGCAGAGGTCTGGGTTCCACACCTTCGCGATCGCAGCCCGTTTCTTGCGATCGCATAGAGTCGCGTCTGGGCCGGGTGAGTTTGTTATACGCGATCGCAGGACCCCTGCCGCGATTGCAGAGGTCTTGCAGTTGTTCTTCGCGATCACAGGACCTCTGCCGCGATCGTAGAGGTCAGGCCAGTTGGCCTTCGCGATCGCAGGCCCCTTGTCGCGATCGCAGTGAAGGAATCACTGGGCAGTTTTATAAAATGCGGGACTTAGCCTTGTTCCTCTATTTTCATCTTCCTCTTCAAGATTTTAGAGAGCTTTTCAAGGGACCTTCCACCACTGTTATTGAGGTAAGTAAATTCCATAGTTTTACTAGTTTCAAACACTAATCCCTAGTTAAATTCACTATTAAATTATCAAAAATCATAGAATTAGGTAGTAATTATAGGGTTCTTGAGGATTTTGTAATTTTCCATTTTAGGCCATGAAATCAAGTATAAATCACACCTTAATAATCCTTAGGTTATAGGTGAGTGATCCCTTCGAGAATTTTCGGAATTTGACCATGAGAGGTCGGGGTTGAAAATTGGGAATTCTTCAAGAATGGCGATTTTATTGAATAACTAAGATAAGTTATCACATTTCACATGCATTGATGTTATTGTATATCTTCTGACTAGTTGCGAGTCCTCGGGTATAGAATTCGGAGTTTCGGGCGCAATTGTGGTCCGAAGGGTAGATTCGACACAAGGTGAGTTTCCTTTCTAACCTTGTAAGAGGGAATTGTCGCCATATGTGATGTATATGCTATGTGTAACTTGTTTGGGGGCTACGTACGCGCCAAGTGACGAGAGTCCGTACGTAGCGACTATTATTGTTATGGTCCGATAGTTAGGCCCACATCATGCCTTGTATGTTTTTCCTGTAATGCCTTAAATATGTTTTTCTTGTAATGCCTGATATTTTTTCTTTGTAATGCTCCTATGATTTATTGTAATGCCATATGTACTACGAAATTATGTTTTGCATCGCGTTATTCTTCCGAGGCTTTATTGAAAAGAAATTGTGAAATATATGGGAGCAGGCCGTACGCCACGGCGGAATTAAAAAGAAATTGTGAAATATATGGGAGCGGGCCGTACGCCACGGCAGTGTTGAAAAGCAATTGAAATATATGGGATCGGGCCGTACGCCACGACAGTGTTGAAAAGAAATTGAATTGAATATGGGATCGGGCCGTACGCCACGGCGAGTGTAGAAAGTACCTTATGGGAGCGGGCCGTACGCCACGGCGGATCTAAGAATTTGTGATTTTTGTTTCATTCGGTGGTCTTACTCTTGAAAGTGCTTTATTGTTTAAGTTCAGTAGCTGTTTGGATTTTTCTGCTTTTAGTATATGTACTTGTTGCTTATTTCCCTGACATGCCTACTGTATTTCATCATATTTTATCATATGTTATTACTGCTGGACCTTAGTGAGTATCGAGTCGACCTCTCGTCACTACTTCTTCGAGTTTAGGCGGGATACTCACTGGGTACATATTTATTTAATATGTACTCATGCTGCACTTTCTTTTCTTTTCTGTACTTGACTGTACAGGTCCGGAGGCTGGCACGTCTGACTATCAGGCCGGTGCTGGATATTGATAGCGTGGTCATACTTCACGGTGAGCTGCTTTCCCGGCGACTTCCTAGCAGCACCCTGGAGTTCTTTTGTTATATTCTCTGTCCATTTCATTCAGACTGAGACTCTGTATATATTGTAGTCATTGTATATTCAGTAGTTGCCCATGACACTCGTGACACTAGTTCCTGGCACACACGCGTAGTGTATATATATTGTTGGGGTTTTGGGATGTATATCCATGTGTATGTTATATCTCGACTTTGTATCTACTATGACTTACTTTCGCTTAAGGCTAGTATCATGTTAGTCGTTATAACTGGTAATCTCTGACTTGTTTAATTATCTGGGGAAGGGTGTCACTTGGTGTAATTTGTGTTGGCTTGCCTAACCCCGTCGTTGGG
>ML246674.1:86569-133054 GCA_005239495.1 Nicotiana undulata
CGGCTGCCCAAGGTCGGGGTAGAGGCAGGGGCAGAGCACCTACTCGAGGCAGGGGACGAGGGCATCCCGGAACTACGCCAGTGGCACCACCAGAGGACCCTATTATAGAGGAGCAAGATGAGGTGCCTCCAGTAGCACCTGCTCCAGTGGATTTCATGACGGGGCCAGGATTCTAGGAGGTCATGGGCCGTATGCTGAGATTCATGGACACTATGTCTCAAGCTGGTTTATTTCCAGCCGACCCTGCTACTTCGCAGGCGGGAGGGGAGTCTAGACTCCTACCACTCAAGCCATAGGTCAGGCAGTAGCAGCACGTCATACCCCGGGCACACCGCCCGTGGGAGGGATTCAGCCCGTAGTAGCAGCCCCAGAGCCCAGGCCAGTTGCAGAGGGTGACCAGTAGAAGATTTTGGATAGATGGACCCGACTTTGCCCTCCAGTCTTCGGGGGTGAGCAGGGAGAGGATGCTCAGGATTTTATTGACAGGTGCAGGGACAGACTGCACAACATGAGGATTTTGGAGTCCCATGGAGTGGATTTCACCACATTTTAGTTAGAGGGCAGAGCTCGCAGGTGGTGGCAGTCCTATATTCTTAGCAGGCCAGCAGATTCTCCTCCTGTCACTTGGGATCAGTTCGCTCAGTTATTCTAGACAGATACATTCGACCTTCTGAGAGGGAGGAGCTAGAGGGTCAGTTTGAGCGACCAGAGCAGGGGCAGATATCAGTGACTGATTATGAGGCCAGATTTTCCGAGTTGTCTCGCCATGCCCTTATGATATTGCCTACTGATGCCGAGAGGGTGCAACAGTTTGTGGAAAGCTTGCATCCAGGTATTAGGGCCTCTATGTCCAGAGAGGTAGAGATGGGTACCCCATACCAGCTTGTAGTCGAGATAGCTCGACGGATTGAGGTTTACCGTATGAGGAGCAGGGATCAGGGTCAGCCAAGTCAGCAGGACAAGATGGCCAGGATCACAGGTGACTTCAGGGGTGCTCCAGCTAGGGGTAGAGGTCAGTTCCGAGGCGGCCAGTTCAGTAGGCCTTCATATTCAGCACCTCCACTACCTCCCAGGGGTATTTAAGCTAGGCCTCAGTTCGGCGCCATGCCAGAGCGTTCCTATCGTCCCCCAGCCACCCAGGGTGCACCCAGCAGTTATTCCGATCATTAGAGATCCTCTAGATCCTATTTCAGTGTTTTACCAGAGGGTTGACACCACCCTCCAGCTATTCAGGGTTCCTCCTCTTTCGGGCAGCGGGCTGTAGCACCAGGAGGTTGTTTCGAGTGTGGGGAGCCGGGTCATACGTGGAGGTTTTGTCCCAGGTATCGGGGCAAGGCAGTGCAGCAGAGTTATCAGCCTAGGAGTTCAGCACCAGTAGTCCGGCCGCCTCGAGGTGGAGGACAGGTCGGCATGGGTCATCCTAGAGGGGGAGGCTAGTCAAGAGGAGGTCAGTTAGTTCCTGTTCACTTTGGGGGAGTTCAGTCTGCAGGAGCCTCAGCCAGATTTTATGCCATTCCGGCCAGATCAGATGCAGTGGCCTCAGACGCCGTAATCACAGGTATTATCTCAGTATGTGGTAGGGAGGCTTCGGTACTATTTGATCCAGGATCCACGTATTCATATGTTTCCGTACTATTTGCTCATTTTCTGGATATCCCTCGTGAGTCCTTGTGTTCTCCTATATATGTGTCCACTCCTGTGGGTGATTCTGTGGTGGTAGACCGAGTCTACCGGTCTTGTGTGGTCACTTTCTGCGGTTTCGATACCAGAGCAGATCTTTTATTGCTGGATATGATTTATTTTGAGGTTATCCTGGGCATGGATTGGCTATCTCCTTATCATGTTGTGTTAGATTGACATGCCAAGACAGTCACTTTAGTCATGCCTGAGTCGCCTAGACTAGAATGGAGAGGTTCTTCAGTTAGTGCCTCTAGCCGGGTTATTTCCTTCATAAAGGCTCGGCATATGGTCGAGAAGGGTTGTTTGGCCTACCTTGCTTATGTGCGGGACACCACCGCCGAGTCTCCTACCATTGATTCAGTGCCTGTTGTTCGAGAGTTCCCGGATGTGTTTCCTTCGGATCTTCCAGGCATGCCTCTAGATCGAGATATTGACTTCTGTATTGATTTGGCTCCAGATACTCAGCCTATTTNNTATCGTATGGCTCCTAAGGAACTAAAGGAGTTAAAGGAGCAGCTTGAGGAGTTGTTGGCCAAGGGGTTCATCAGGCCGAGTGTATCGCCGTGGGGTGCTCCAGTCTTATTTGTGAAGAAGAAGGATGGGTCTATGCGGATGTGCATTGACTATCGCCAGCTAAATAAAGTGACCATCAAGAATAAGTATCCTCTGCCGCGCATCGATGATTTGTTTGATCAGTTACAGGGTGCTCGAGTGTTTTCCAAGGTTGACTTGAGATCGGGTTATCTTCAGCTGAGGATTCAGGATTCAGATGTTCCGATGACTGCATTTCGAACCAGGTATGGCCATTATGAGTTCTTGGTGATGTCCTTTGGTTTAACCAATGCCACAGCAGCCTTCATGGACTTGATGAATAGGGTATTCAGGTCGTATATTGATTCCTTCGTCATCGTCTTCATTGATGACATCTTGATTTATTCGCGGAGCCTGGGTGAGCATGAGCAGCACTTGAGAGTTGTGCTCCAGACCTTGCGGGAACAGAAGTTGTATGCTAAGTTCTCCAAGTGTGAGTTCTGGTTAGATTCCGTGGCATTTTTGGGGCATGTGGTATCCGGGGAAGGTATCAAGGTTGATCCTCAGAAGATTGAGGCGGTTCAGAGTTGGCCGCGTCCTACTTCAGCTACAGAGATCATGAGTTTCTTGGGCCTAACAGGCTATTATCGCCGATTCGTGGAGGGGTTCTCCTCTATTGCAGCCCCACTGACCAGATTGACTCAGAAGAATGCCCCGTTTCGGTGGTCCGACGAGTGTGAGGCGAGCTTTCAGAAGCTCAAGTCAGCTTTGACCTCAGCACCAGTTCTGTCATTGCCTTCCGGTTCTGGGATGTATACCGTGTATTGCGACGCTTCACGCGTCGGGTTGGGGTGTGTGCTGATGCAGGATGGCAGGGTTATTGCTTATGCTTCGCGACAGCTGAAGGTTCATGAAAAGAATTACCCTGTGCACGATTTGGAGTTGGCGGCGATTGTTCATGCTTTGAAGATATGGCGGCATTATCTATATGGTGTATCTTGTGAGGTCTATACTGACCACCGCAGCCTGCAGTACTTGCTTAAGCAGAGGGACCTTAACTTGAGGCAGCGGAGATGGCTTGAGTTGTTAAAAGATTATGATCTCACTATTTTATATCACCCGGTCAAGGCGAATGTGGTAGCAGATGCCTTGAGCAGGAGGGCAGCGAGTATGGGTAGCTTGGCCTACATTGCAGCTGAGGACAGACCTTTAGCCTTGGACATTCAGTCCTTGGCCAATCGCCTTGTGAGATTGGACCTTTCAGAGCCTCGTCGAGTTTTGGCTCATGTAGTTGCTCAGTCTTCATTGTTGGGGGAGATTAAGGCTCGACAGTTTGATGATCCATGCCTTGCAGAGCTTCGGGATGCAGTGGTCCAAGGCAGGGCCAAGGAGGTTACTTTAGGCGAGGATGGTGTCTTGAGGCTCCAGGGCCGTTTATGTGTTCCTAATATTGATGGCTTGAGGAAGAGAATTTTGGAAGAGGCCCACAGTTCTCGGTATTCTGTTCATCCGGGTGCGACAAAGATGTACCGTGATTTGAAGCAGCACTACTGGTGGAGGCGGATGAAGAAAGATATAGTGCAGTTTGTGGCTAGGTGTCTCAATTGTCAGCAGGTCAAGTACGAGCACCAGAGGCCAGGAGGCCTGTTTCAGTAGATGCCCATTCCTGAGTGGAAATGGGAGCGCATCACCATGGACTTTGTGGTTGGGTTGCCTCGGACTTTGCGGAAGGTTGACGCGGTTTGGGTCATTGTGGATAGGTTGACCAAATCGGCGCATTTCATTCCTGTGGCTACTACTTATTTTACGGAGAGGCTGGCCCAGATTTATGTTCGGGAGATAGTCCAGTTGCACGGTGTGCCGGTGTCCATTATATCAGATTGAGGTCCTCAGTTCACCTCGCACTTTTGGAGAGCATGACACAGTGAGATGGGCACTCAGATAGATCTTAGCTCAGCATTTCACCCTCTGACTGATGGTCAGTCGGAGCGTACAATTCAGATTTTGGAAGATATGCTCAGGGCTTGTGCAATTGATTTTGGCGGTCAATGGGACCAGTTCTTGCCTTTGGCAGAGTTTGCATACAATAACAGTTATCAGTCCAGCATCGAGATGGATCCATTCGAGGCTTTATGTGGTCGGCGATGTCGTTCTCTGATTGGATGGTTTGAGCCTGGCGAGGCCAAGCTATATGGTACAGATCTGGTGAGAGATGCCTTGGAAAGGGTGAAGATTATTCAGGAAAGGCTCCGTACAGCTCACTCCAGACAGAAGAGTTACACGGATCAGCGCGTGATGTATCATTTATGGAGGGAGATAAGGTTATGTTGAACATTTCATCGATGAAGGGCGTTATGAGATTCGGGAAGAGGGGCAAGTTGAGCCCCAGGTTTATAGGCCCTTTCGAGGTGTTGAGGCGAGTCGGGGAGGTTGCTTATGAGCTCGCTTTACCTCCCGCCTTATCGAGGGTTCATCCGGTATTTCATGTATCCATTCTCCGGAGATATCATGCCGATTTCTCTCACGTGGTTGATTTCAGCACTATTCAGTTAGATGAGAAGTTGGGCTTCGAGGAGGAGCCAATCGCTATTATTGACAGGAAGGACCGCCAGTTGAGGTCTAAGAGAATTTCTACCGTGGGGTAGATTCGACACGAGGTGAGTCTCCTTTCTAACCTTGTAAGAGGGAATTGTCCCCATAGGTGATGTATATGCTATGTGTAANTTGTTATGGTCCGTGTAGTTAGGCCCACATCATGCCTTGTATGCTTTTCCTGTAATGCCTTAAATATGTTTTTCTTGTAATGCCTGATATGTTTTCTTTGTAATGCTCCTATGATTATTGCAATTCCATATGTACTACGAAATTATGTTTTGCATTGCATTATTCTTCTGAGGCTTTTTTGAAAGAAATTGTGAAATATATGGGAGCGAGCCGTACGCCGCGGCGAAATTGAAAAGAAATTGTGAAATATATGGGAGCGGCCGTACGCCACGGCGGAATTGAAAAGAAATTGTGAAATATATGGGAGCGGGCCGTACATCACGGCGGAATTGAAAAGTAATTAAAATATATGGGAGCGGGCCGTACGCCACGGCAGTGTTGAAAAGCAATTGAAACATATGGGATCGGGCCGTACGCCACGGCAGTGTTGAAAAGAAATTGAATTGAATACGGGATTGGGCCGTACGCCACGGCGAGTGTAGAAAGTACCTTATGGGAGCGGGTCGTACGCCACGACGAATCTAAGAATTTGTGATTTTTGTTTCATTCGGTGGTCTTACTCTTGAAAGTGCTTTATTGTTTAAGTTCAGTAGCTGTTTGGATTTTTCTGCTTTTAGTAAATGTACTTGTTGCTTATTTCCCTTACATGCCTATTGTATTTCATCATATTTTATCATATGTTATTACCGCTGGACCTTAGTGAGTATCGAGTCGACCTCTCGTCACTACTTCTTCGAGTTTAGGCGAGATACTCACTGGGTACATATTTATTTAATATGTACTCATGATGCACTTTCTTTTCTTTTCTGTACTTGACTGTACAGGTCCAGAGGTTGGCACGTCTGACTATCAGGCCGGTGCTGGATATTGACAGCGTGGTCATACTTCACAGTGAGCTGCTTTCCCGGCAACTTTCTAGCAGCGCCCTGGAGCTCTTTTGTTGTATTCCTCTGTCCATTTCATTCAGATGGAGACTCTTTACATGTTGTAGTCATTGTATATTCAGTAGTTTCCCATGACTCTCGTGACACTAGTTCCTGGCACACACGCGTAGTGTATTTATATTGTTGGGGTTTTGGGATGTATATCCATGTGTATGTTATATCTCGGCTTTGTATCTACTATGACTTACTTTCGCTCAAGGCTAGTATCATGTTAGTCGTTATAACTGGTAATCTCTGACTTGTTTAATTATTTGGGGAAGGGTGTCACTTGGCGTAATTTGTGTTGGCTTGCCTAACCCCGTCGTTGGGCGCCATCACGACTCGGATTGGGATTCTGGGTCGTGACAATACTCTTCTTCAGTCTCACTGCTAGTTGAAGAGTAAGAACGGGAATCACTCTTAGTAGAAGAGTTAGATCGTAGGGTAGAGGAAGAGGCATCCATAGTTTAGGAGTTGAGAATGTGAGTGTGTTTTAGGTCTTTTAGTGTTTGAGTATGTGACTGTGTTTTAGGTCTTTATGGTTTGAGTATGTGACCATATATATAGTAGCCAAGCTAGTCCAAAATAAATAAATTCAAACACCCTCCTGTCAGTGAAAAAACAACCTATTTTTTGCCGCAAATTTATGGTTTTGTTTGAATTATCGAATTGATGGTGGGAGTTGAATTGTATTTATTGTTTCGAATCCCATGTAAATATTAAATACAATTTAATACCAACACTATTCACATAACAACTTTTTGAATTAAACATTATTCAGATTCCCACCATATAGTTAGAGTTTGTAGTTGCATGAAGACTATATTCCAACCATGATACTATACTGAAACGATAAAAAAACAATTACAATTATAATAAACGGAAAATTTAATTTCATTAATATTTATAACAAAACGTACACATTAGTTAATTTCCAACAAAACTTACACAAAACGTACACATTACTGGATGAAAATTAAATAAAAAATAACAAAAGTGAAAAAACAACACAAATATGATTTCCCATAAACATAACCTACAAACTAGTTAATTTTAACCGGATCTTCTGAAGTTCCTTGCCCTTTCACTTGCACTTTGAAGACAACATACAATTCTGTAATTTCAACCAACTCAAATTTAACAAAACAACCCCGCCTTATATCATTATTCATCACAAAATATTTCCAGCCGTCTTTCAGCCATCTTCGTTCACCAATGTTAATTCCCATAAAAAACTCTCTGTCGCCATATTGAAGAATAGCGGTGCTATGTGATTCAGGAATGTGCTTGTATAGTTGTTTTGGAATATGCTGCAAACAAAAAGAAAAAAAAATTGTTTGAGATTTTAATACAACCAAATCAGTTTCTGCTTCTTTTCCAAAGCTATTTTCGAAAAACAAAAGTATCGTTTGTATTTTTGAATCGAAAAGCAGATTGTATTTCAAAATAAAATTTTATAAAAAATCTCACTTATCATATAATCTTTCTTGATGTATGAATCTTTCATACGCACTTCAAATGTTGGATTTGTCTCTTCGTCGTTATCACTGGAAGAGTAGTCAGATGAGGATCGTTTAACAGCGCTGGAAGAGGGGTCCATGGTTTGTTTCTAGGGTTTGTGTAAGAGTGAGGGTATTAAAACATTTTGTGTGTGTGGAAATTGATAATAGGTGAATTAGACTATATTTTCTCCCCTAATGAACCACACTTTATTATGTTTTTAATGTGAATATTGGTAACAAAATGCTCTGATTAGTGTTTCCTGTGCTTTGCAGGATATATTCTATGAGAGGAGATACTTTGGAGCGATTTGGAGTCAATTAAGGGAGTTCGAGGCTAATTGAGAAGAACTCATGAGGGAAGCACAAGAGAAAGGGCTGAAATTGCTGGAACATGGTCCACCGCGACTGGATCGCGGTGGAGAAATAACTGAAGCAGCATACGAGTAGCCCACCATGGTCGCGCCGCGTTCCTGCCGCGACCGCGGGCGACAACTGACAGACCTGGAAAATTGAAGGACTTAAGTGCAAAACACGGGAATAAATTTTCAAACCCTATTTAAACATTGTAAATCCGCCCAAGAGAAGGAGATTCTTATTTTTAGACTAAAGTAGGAGGCAAGACTCATTGTGAGAAGACAAGAAACCATTAGAGTTTTAGATTTTCTTCCTTTAATCTTTCTTTTCAGAATTATGATTTCTTATGGGCTTTTATTGTTCTTGAGCATGAGTAGCTAATTTTTTTAATCTAAGGTGTTTGGTGGAACTCGTTGGGGATGAACTATTTGTGATATAAATATAGTTTTGTTTGGTTGTTAATCTCTATTTGTTCAACTACGTTCTTGTTGTAGTTGATTGAAGGCCCCTCAATTAGTTGTTCCTATTTATTATGTATATACTTGAGAGAGAGTGCATATTTAGGTAGTTGTGTGAACAACACCACTCTCGGAGTATAGGCGAGAGTCATAACCGAGGGTTTAGAGGTTGTATTAGAGATAACGATACCTCAGGTGCAATCTAAAGTGAACTGTAATGCAAACTAGCTAGCGTAACATGAGAGAGTGCGTCTAGTAAATTATCATAATTACTTGAGAGAGATTTATGATAACTAGAATGTTCATGATTGATAGAGACAACTAAATCAAAACTATAGGAAGTTCACAAGAAGGAATTTTACCAACGGGGGAAACCATAACTTTAGACCTTTATCATCATTGGTTACACCTTATTGTTAGCTAATCTTTGTCTTATTATTTATGTTTAGATGTAGTAGTATAAACAACATCAAGTGATATTCACAAAGTTTGAGAAAGTTGACTATTGAGAATTTAGTCATCTAAAGACGACAATTGATGCGTTAATTCCCTATGGGATTCGACTCTGGGCATAATACCCCGAATTATATTTGCGATGCCCGCTTAGTCTTTTAATAGACATAATTGAGCGTGATCAAATTTTGGCGCCATTGCCGGGGAGTTAACGGTATTATCAAGCGTAGTTGAAGAAAAATACGAAAATTCTTAAGTATAGTCAAGTTTCTTTGATTTCACACATATATTGAATTTCTAACGTTTGCTAAACGGGTGGTACAGGTGCATGCCTAGAAACTCTTCGAGAACTGGTGACGTATTTGAAGCATTGCCAGACCCCAAAAAAGTTTTCAGGGCCTTGAACGGGGCCAATCGGAGAAGCAAACAACAACCACACATTGAACACATAGAACCAGACATGGCATAGCTGAACGACAGAAACAACCTTAATGTTGGGGATGTCAGGTATGGTGGAGTCGACGATGCTGCAAGGATTGCAGCGCCTCAGGTACCCATTGTACCTGAGGCACCATTATACGACTGGGCACAACCCACAACTGACAACTTGGCAACCGCAGTTTTGGTCCCTCATATTGAAGCAAAGTCTTTCCAGATTACAAACAATATGTTGCACCTGTTGCAGAATAAGGGGCTATTTTTGGGGTCATATGTTAAGGATCCCCAACAGCTTTTAAAGAACTTTCTGTCCATCTGCAAGACCTTGAGGCAACCGAATGTTACCCTGGAAGCATTAAGACTATTATTGTTTCCGTTCTCGGTGACAGGAGTTGCCCAGACTTGGCTCAACTCCCTCCCTATCAACTCTATTGCAACATGGGAGGACTTGGTCAAGCAATTTCTGAATAAATTCCATCCATCCAACAAGACAACACAACAAATTGATGAGATTATAAGCTTCAGACAGAAGCCCATGGAGACACTGCAAGAGACATGGGAACAATTTAAAGGGATGCTGGTTATCTGTCCTCACCATGGTATTCCTGAGCAAATATTGGGACAACGATTCTATATGGGTCTGGCCGATGGTGTAAAAGCCAATGTCGATGCTTCAGCTGGTGGAGAATTCCTTTGCAAGACATGGAGAGAGTGCCAGATTTTACTTGATACAATGGCACATAATTCAGGGTGGACAACCAGGGGTGCTCCAATTACCCTAGTTGTTCACTCAGTGCCATGGTGTTGGATGGATATAATGGGGTCAGCAAGTTCAACCGTATAGACCACCTCATCAGCAGAAGAACAATGGAAACATGGGTGCCATGAGACCTCATGGTAATGCGGAACCTTATCAAAGGCCACAAGGGTATAACAATCAGAATCGGCAGCAGGCATACCACGCCCCTCAACAACAACATGGGGGGAGGCAAGAAGATGGGTTTTCCAGGATTGAAGCAATGATTCAACAGGTGATTGGGTCAATTGCCAAAATCAGTGAAAGAGTAGATGCACATGATTCAGCTATTAAAAATATTTAAGTGCAGCTGGGCCAAATTTCAATGGCAGTGAACAATCGTCCTCTTGGGACTTTACCTGCAGACACTCAGGTGAATCCTAAGGACCAGGTCCCGAAGCAGCTGATGGTAGTGAGTCTCCGCAATGGTAGATACTTAGACTTGGAATAAGAGCTGGCTCGTGAAAGCTGACAGGCAGAGACACTAGTACCAGTGCCAATCGAAATTGATGATTCCACAACCTTGACCAAGGTAACAGTGCAAACTGCTGAAGAAGAACCCAGTAGGCAGAGTGAGGTTGAAAAGGAAGTGGAGATAACCCCAGATCCAGTAGTTGGGGTGGTAGTTGAGAAGGAAAAATCCCAAATCACTGGGAAGAAGAGACCGCCAGCACCATTCCCTCAAAGGCTGGCAAAATACCAAAAAGATGAGCAGTACAAAACGTTTTTGGATATGCTGAAGCAGATACAGGTAAACATTCCTCTGATTGATGCTCTGAAAGAGATGCCTGGGTATGCGAAGATGATGAAGGACTTGATGTCCCGAAAGTTTTATTTCCAGGACTTGGCGACTGTGACTCTTACGCAGACTTGCAGTGCTGTGGTAACACGACCAATTGCAGAAAAGTTGTCTGATCCAGGGAGTTTTACAATTCCCTCCACCATTGGCAATTTTGCTTTTGCCAAAGCATTGTGTGATTTGGGGGCCAGCATTAATCTAATACCCCTGGCCACTTATAAGATACTGGGTATTGGTAGAGCCAGACCAACTTCCATGTTGTTGTAGCTAGCTGATAGGACGATGAAGAGACCGTCGGGTATTCCAGATGATGTTTTGGTGCAAGTGGGGAAGTTTGTGTTCCCTGCTGATTTTGTGATACTAGACTGTCGAGTGGATGAGGAGATTCACATAATCTTGGGAAGTCCATTTTGGCCACAGGCAGAGCCCTCATTGATTGTGAGACTGGGGAGCTCAAGATGAGGCTTGATGATGAAGAAAGCACGTTCAATGTGTAGAAATCTATGAGGCGACCGAGTGAGTTCGCCAACTGTTCTCTAATTGATGTTGTGGATGTGATAGTGGAGGAAGATAATGCATCCTTAACTATTGAGGACCCTCTTGCTGCATGCTTAATGAATTTAGATGAGGTCAATGGGGAGGAATTGGCAGAGTGGGTGTTAGCACTTGAAGGTAAAAGGGTCTGGACAAGGGCTATCGAGTTTGAACCATTTCACTTAGAGAAAAGAGAGAGCCCGCCAGCCAGGCTAACTGTTGAAGAACCACCCAAGTTAGAACTAGAGCCACTACCACTGCCACCTCTTCTAAAAAAGATATTAGAGTTAACAAAGGACATTGTGATACGTATTTTGTTGACTCTAGTGTCATTAGTGTTGAGGATATTGTCAATCCTATTGAGCGCATTGTTACACACCCCAAGCATTTGTACACATTGTGTTTGGATGATGATATAAAAATAGAACCATCCGATCCACTTGAGGAGTCAAGGAACAAGAGGCATACACTCTGGAATTCTTCTTGCCAGAAAGTCGGGAATACACATCTCATCTAAAGGCTAAGAAGTGCAGAACACTACATTATTTTAATGGGCTAGTCAGATTCGTTCCACCACCTCAGGAGCATGATCATAGAGCAGAATCAATACTTGGGGTCCAATTCATAAGCTCAAAGTGGAGGCGTAAAGTGATTCAAGCTTTTGTTCAAAGGAGCATGGAAAGCAAAACTAATGTGGGGTGTTGATAATAGGTGAATTAGACTATATTTTCGCCCCTAATGAACCACACTTTATTATGTTTTTAATGTGAATATTGATAATAAAATGCTCTAATTAGTATTTCCTGTGCTTTGCAGGATATATTCTATGAGAGGAGATACTTTGGAGCGATTTGGAGTCAATTAAGGGAGTTCGAGGCTAATCGAGAAGAACTTGTGAGGGAAGCACAAGAGAAAGGGCTGAAATTGCTGGAACATGGTCCACCGCGACCGCGGTCGATCTGTGATGACCCAAAAGGTCATCCCGTGTAATTTAAATTAAAATTGTGTTTCGAGGCCCTGAAAGCCTCCTTTAATCTCAGCTCGATGTGCGTGCGCAGGCCGGGCGTGTAGCCGGGAAGCCTTTATGTGGAAAATCGATAAAATGGTGGATTTATAATAATTATTTTAATAAAGTTGACTTTGGTCAACATCTTTGGTAAACAGACCCGTACCCATGATTTGACGGTCCCGGAGGGTCGGTAGGAAAATATGGGACTTGGGCGTATGCCCGAAATTGAATTTCGAGGTCCCAAGTCCGAGAAATGAATTTTTAAAGAAACATTGTTTTCTGAAAAATATAAAGGTTTTTGAAAATGAGAATTGATGGGAAACCTGTGTTATCGGGCTCGTATTATGGTTTCGGAGCTCGGAACAGGTTCAATATGTGTTATACGAGTTATCTGTGAAATTAGGTAAGAAACAGACTCAGTTTGAGGTGATTCGGTCTAAAAATGGAAAATTTGAAAGTTAATGAAGTTTTGAGAATTTTTATAGATTTTGAGGTTTAATTCGATGTTTATGGTGATATTTTGGTGTTTTGATTACTCGAATAAGTCCGTAGGATGTTTTTGAGGTTGTGTGTATAGTTGGTTTCGAGCCCCGAGGGCTCGGGTGAGTTTCGGGTAGGTGTCGGAGTGTAAAAAGCCTTAGAAAATCTGGTGTAATTGCTGTTATCTGGTGTCTGACCTTTTGAGCTATGCGAACGCACAGGTATAGGTGCGAACTCACAGCACTGTCATGGGAAGGGGTGGGGTTGTTCTTTGAGAACGCACCCTATCAGGTGCGAAGGCGGAGCACTAGAGGAGCACTCTACGTGAACGCACGAGAAGAGGTGCGAACGCATAGGCTTAGGGGGAGACCTGGGGATGGGTATAAATTAACCATGTGCGAACGCGGCCCCACAACAGCGAACGCACAGGCCTGTGAACTTAAACCTCTGCGAACGCGGAGAGTATTTTGCCCAGTCATTTTTAATACCCAAAAAACAGAATCCTTACGGGATTTTCTACCAATTCTCACAACCCTTCTTCTTCCCCACACCCCATAGGCGATTTTGAAGAGCTCTTCCACCATAGCTTCATAGGTAAGTAATCTAAACTTCATTTTCTTCCATTTTCATCAACAATTATTAGATTCTAGGCCTAAAATCATGGAATTAAAGGGTAGAAATTAGGGGTTTGGGTAGAGTTAGGGATTTTTGAATATTTGAGAATTTGACCTCGTTTTGGGGTCGGATTTCAAAACAAATTGTATATTCGGGCTCATGGAGAATGTGTTATCGGGTTTTGGTCTGAACCTCGTGTTTGGACCAAGCAGGCCCGGGGTCGAAGTTTGGAATTTTTGGAAGAATGTTGAGAAATCTATAATTAGGCTTTGAAATTAAATTGTTGAGTAATTATTGATGTTATTGAGTCAATTATGTCTAGATACAGTTATTTCGGAGTCGGATTCGAGAGGAAACGCGGTGATAGAGGCTTGATTTGCATTCTTGGAGTCGAGGTAAGTGTTTGGCCTAACTTTAGCTTGAGGGAATAGGTGTGGAGTCGTATGTGCTACTTGTTTTTATCATGTTGAATGTATAGGTGAGGTGACGAGTATATTGTTTGTCAAGCATGCACGTGAGTCGGTTTTGATGTATTACGTGTTTTTCGTCGATATTCATTGTGTTATGAAGTAGATTTCCTTTTGAAGTTATTCAATTGTTGAGAAATATTTGATAGAGGACATGTAATAATATGTTTCCAGATGAGGATTGTTTTTCATTAAGTTATATACTTGGATGAGATTGGTTATAGCTGAGTCCCTTGCCGGGACGGTAGTATTTCGGTTGTTGTTTCCCTTGCCGGGTTATTATGAATCATGTTTCCTGCTATTGATTTCCTTGCCAAACTGTTATTTTGTTATTGTTTGGGCGAGGAAGAGTGTAAAGCACGAAGGGTGATGCCGTGTATTCATTTCATTCATTGCATTGTGATGAAGAGAGTAAAAGCACGAAGGGTGATGTCGTGCCATGATTTTACATTTAAAAGCACGAAGGAACATGCCGTGCCCTTTTATTTATTTATTGCATTGTGAGGGCGAGAGTAAAAGCACGAAGGGTGATGATGTGTACTTGTTTTGGTAAGGATGAGAGTAAAGCACGAAGGGTGATGCCGTGTACATATTTGTTTGTGTTGTTACTTACTGTTGACTTTTACTCTTCTATATTGTTGCCTTGCTCAGTGGTTCATTACTGTTCTCTCTTGTTTTCCCCATTATTTGTCCCTTGTCTTGCCGTACTTAATTGTTTATTTCATGTTATTTCCCTTTTATATATTGTAGAACTATACAAGTGATTTGTTGTTGTCGTGTCTAGCCTCGTCACTACTTCGCCGAGGTTAGGCTCGACACTTACTCAGTACATGGGGTCGGTTGTACTGATGCTACACCTGCACTTCTATATGTTGTGCAAATTACGGAGCTGGACCTAGTGGACACTTATAGAGGGAGTATCCTTCAGTCCACACAGGCGACACTGAGGTAGTCCCGCAGACGTTCATGGGCCTTGGCGTCACCATCTATTTTTTCCTTTCTGTCTTATTTGTATTTCCAGATAGTTGTACTTGTTCATTTCAGACTTTTGTTGTAGAAATCTCAGACTGTCTGTGAGATTTGTGACACCAGTTCTGGGGGTTTATGCGCGGAAATTTCGTAATATTTATTACATTAAGTTGATAAACTCGTAGCTTCTGCATTCTTATTTAATTGTTCATGCTTATTGTTTTCCTTTTAGATGTCATAAATAAAGAAAATAGTAAATTTAACCCAAAACGTTGGCTTGTCTAGCGGGTACAACGTTAGACGCCATCACGGCCTGAAGGTTGGATTTCCGGTCGTGACGAGTTGGTATCAGAGCACTAGGTTGCTTAGGTCTCACAACTCACGGACAAACTTGGTATAGTCTGAGGGATCGGTACGGAGACGTCTGTACTATTCCACTCTCTCGCAGATGGCGAGAATGCGTGCTTCGTCATCTACCGATCAGCAGCCCGATCCTCCTATTGCAGCTCCTACGAGGGGCCGAGGACGAGGTCGTGCTAGGGGCCGAGGACGAGGTCGTGCTAGCGGCCGAGGCAGGGGCAGGGCTTAGCCTAGAGCAGCAGCCCCAGTAGAGGACCCACAGGTAGACTTTTCCGGTGAGGTTCCTGCTCAGACGGTTCCAGTTGAACCAACTCAGGTCCCAGAGGGGTTCATTGCCACCCGGGTTCTTCAAGATGCTCTGGTCCGCTTAGAGGGCCTCATGGAGAGCGTGGCTCAGGCCGGTCTACTTCCTACTGCACCAGTCGTCTCTCACGCTGGGGGAGGGGCCTAGACTCCTGCTACTCGCACACTAGAGTAGTTAGCCACTCTGTTCCAGACTCCAGCACCTCAGACAGTTGGGGTAGTTCAGCAGGGTATTGTGGCACAGGCCGTTGAGGGGGCAGCTATGTCTGCCGATGCTTTGTGGAGATTGGATCGGTTCACCAAGGTATTCCCTACTACTTTTACTGGTGCACCATCAGAGGATCCCCAGGATTACTTGGACAGTTGTTATGAGGTTCTTTGGAACATGGGCATTGTGGAGACCAATGGGGTCGATTTTGCTACATTTTGTCTTTCTGGTACCGCCAAGACTTGGTGGAGAGATTATTGCTTGACCGGACCAGCTGGGTCTGCACCTTTGACTTGGGCTCAATTCTCCGAGTTGTTCTTGGAAAAATTTCTTCCCATTACTCAGAGAGAGGACTATCGGAGGCAGTTTGAGCGCCTCCAGCAAGGATCTATGACTGTTACTCAGTACGAGACTAGGTTCATTACTCTGGCCCGATATGCTATCAGGATACTCCCCACGAATCGAGAGAGAGTGAGGAGGTTTATTGAGGGTTTGGCTTAGCCCATTAGACTTCAGATGGACAGAGAGTCTGGTACTAATATTTCAATTCAGGATGCGGCCAATGTGGCCAGGAGGATTGAGATGGTTTTGTCACAGGGTTGTGGTTAGGGGGATGACAAGAGACCTCGTCATTTCGGTCGATTCAGTGGCACCTCATCTGGGGGCAGAGATTTTTTTGGCAGAGGTTATCCTCCTAGACCATACCAGTCGGTACTTCAGGTATCCTGTAGTGCATCACCAGCTCCTATCAGTGCACCGCCGCTTCAGAGCTTCCAGGGTGGTTATTCAGGTCGACAGGTTCAGTTCCAGAGTCAGCAGCCTCAGCAGCAGAAGTCTTGTTATTCTTGTGGTGTTTCAAGGCACATTGCCAGGTATTGCCCTCGAGCTTCTGGTAGTTATCAGTATCACAGTTCCCGTGCCATGATTCCCGTACCAGGTGTACCCTCACCCCTTCAGCCTGCAAGGGGTGGAGGGCGAGGTTCCAGAGGTGCAGGTCAGACTCATAGAGGTGGAGGGCAGGGCACGAGAGGTAGAGGTCAGCCCGCAGTAGGTCGGCCCAAAGATGTTTAGGTTAGAGGGGCTCCGCCCCGGTGCTATGCTATTCCTGCCAGGCCTGAAGCTGAGGCCTCTGATTCAGTCATTACAAGTATGGTTTCAGTTTGCAGCCGAGATGCTTCGGTTTTATTTGATCCGGGTTCTACATTCTCTTATGTGTCTTCCTATTTTTCCCCTTATCTGAGCATGCCCCGTGATTCCTTGAGTACTTCTGTATATGTGTCTACAGCGGTGGGTGATTCTATTGTGGTAGATCGAGTCTACTGTTCATGCTTAGTAGTTATTGGTTGTAATGACCCAGCCGGTTGTCTTGAGATCTAGCGTGCCGTTCAGCGGTTTGAAGTCATGAGCAGCTTTGTTTCAGGTATTATGACTTGTAGGTGTGGTCGGAATTGAATTTCGGAAAGTTCGGAGTCAAATTGGAAAGAAAATTTTCATTTCAGAAGCCTTAAGTTGGAAGAATCGACTAAGACTGGAATTTGGAGTAAACGACCTCGGAATCAGGATATGAAGGTTCCAGCAGGTTCGTATGATGACTTCGGACTGGGGCGTATGTCCAGATCGGGTTTTGGATAACCCGGGAGCGTTTCAGCGTATATTGTGGAAGTTAGCATTTTAGAAGGAATTTTGTAAGTCTGGGTTGAAGTGCATTTCAGTGTTATTGATGTCCGTTTGAGATTCCAAATATGGGAATAGCTCCGTATGATGATTCAGGAGTTGGGAGCACGATCGGAAGTGAATTCGGAGGTCCGTAGGTCATTTTGAAGTCATTTGGCTAAAGATAGAAATTTGAAGGTTTTTGAGAAGTTTGACTGAGAGTTTGACTTTTTGATATCGGGGTCGGATTCCAATTCCGAAAGTTGGAGCAGGTCCGTAAGATCGAATATGACTTGTGTGCAAAATTTGGGGTCAATCGGACGTGATTAGATAAGTTTCGGCATCGGATGTAGAAGTTTGAAATTTCAAAGTTCATAAAGCTTGAATTGAAGTGCGATTCATGATTCCGACGTTGTTTGATGTGATTTGAGGCCTCGAGCGAGTTCGTATCATATTTTGGGACATGTTGGTATAATTGGTTAAGGTCCCGAGGTCCTCGGGTGGATTTCAAAAGGTTAACGGAATGAATTTCGGACCAAAGAGTTGCTGAAATTTTCTGCAGAAAGCTGTTTTGACATCAACTAGGCAATCGCGGAGCTGAATCTGGAAGCTTATAGATCGAAATATATAAGGAATCTGAAATGTTTCAAAACACAAAAGTTGTTGCCCTTGCAGAACACCCGATTCATCAACTCTATAAATGCAGCGGGGGCATTAGTAAACCAAAAGGCATCACCAAAAACTCATAGTGCCCATAACGAGTGCGAAAAGCTATCTTAGGGACATCAGAAGCCCTAATCCTCAGCTGATGGTAACCAGATCTCAAGTCTATCTTGGAAAACACCATAGCACCCTGAAGTTGGTCAAATAGATCATCAATCCTCGGCAAAGGATACTTGTTCTTAATGGTAACCTTATTCAACTGTCGGTAGTCAATACACATCCTCATAGATCCATCTTTCTTCTTCACGAACAACACGGGAGCACCCCAAGGAGAAACACTAGGCCTGATGAAGCCTTTATCCAACAAATCCTGTAATTGTTCCTTTAATTCCTTCAACTCTGGCGGAGCCATACGATACGGCGGAATAGAAATGGGCTGAGTGCCCTCATCTACCTCAATACAGAAGTCAATATCCCTGTCGGGTGACATACCCGGCAGGTCAGCAAGGAATACCTCTGGAAACTCACGAACTACGGGAACAGACTCCAAGGAAGGAACCTCGGCACTAGAATCACGAACATATGCCAGATAGGCCAAACAACCCTTCTCGACCATGCGCCGAGCCTTCATATAAGAAATAACTCTACCAGAAGAATGACTAGGAGTCCCTCTCCACTCTAAACGAGGTACTCCAAGCAAGGCTAAGATCACTATGTGCCCCGGAACACCACAGGAATAACATGGCCTCTGCTGATATGACTGGGGACTATGGAACTGTCCCTGACGACCCTAATAACCACCCTGATAACTCTGAAGTGGTTGCGCACTGATGGTTGCTAGTGGTGCACTAACTGGAGCTGACGGTGCACGATGAGAAACCTGAAGTGCTGACTGGAAAGGTTGGGAAGGATGACCTCTGCCGACAGAATCCCTGCCTCCAGTTGAGGCTCCACTGGATCTACCAAAATGACGGGGCCTCTTGTCAGCCCCCTGACCTCTACCCTGGGTTATAATCATCTCAATCCTCCTGGCCACATCGGTCGCAGCCTGAAAGAAAATGTCTGTACCTGACTCTCTAGCCATATGGAGTCTGATAGGCTGGTCCAATCCCTCAATAAATCTCCGAACCCTCTCTCGATTAGTGGGGAGTATCATTAATGCATGTCTGGTTAAGGTGATGAATCTGGTCTCATACTAGGTAACTGTCATAGAACCCTACTGGAGACGCTCGAACTGCCTCCGGAGATCCTCTCTTTAAGTAATGGGAAGGAACTTCCCCAAGAATACCTCTATGAACTGAGCCCAAGTGAAAGGTGCTGACCCAACTGGTCTGGCTAAGCAATAGTCTCTCCACCAAGTCTTGGCTGTGCTAGATAACCGAAAAGAAGCAAAGTCAACTCCATTGGACTCCACTATGCCCATGCTTCGAAGAACCTCATGACAGTTGTCCAAATAATCCTGCGGATCCTCTGACGGTGTACCAGTAAAATTGGCAATGAATAACTTGGTGAACCGATCTAGTCTCCATAGAGCATCTGCTGACATAGTTGCACCCTCGGCTGCCGGTGCCACAATACCTGGCTGAACTACTCCAGCTGTCTGAGGTGCTGGAGTTTGAAACTGAGTGGCAACCTGCTCTGGGGTATGTATAACAGGAATCTGGGTCCCTCCCCCAGCCTGAGATTCAGCTGGTGCAGTATGAAGAAGACCGGCCTGAGCCACACTCTCCATGAGTCCCACTAAGCGGACTAGAGCATCCTGAAGCACTGGGGTAGCTATGAACCCCTCTGGGACCTGCACTGGTCCAACTGGGACTGCCGGAACTGGGACCTTCTTGTCATACTCGACCTGAGGGTCCTCCACCGGGGCTGCTGCTCTAGACTGAGCCCGGCCCCAGCCTCGGCCTCTAGCACGGCCTCATCCTCGACCTCGACCCCTCGTAGGAGTTATAGTATGAGTGTCGGGCTGCCGAGCGGAACCAAGAGAAGCACGCGTCCTCGCCATCTGCGAGAGAATAGAATGAAAACTCATTACTCAGAATTCATATCGCACGACAGAGATGAAGAAATGTGGAGTTATCCTAACTTTGTAGCCTCTTGGATAAGTACAGACGTCTCCGTACCGATCCCTCAAACTATACCAAGTTTGTCTGTGAGTTGTGATACCTAAGCAACCTAGAGCTCTGATACCAACTTGTCACGACCCGAAATCCCACCCTTCAGGCCGTGACTGCGTCTAACGTTGAACCCGCTAGACAAGCCAACGTATACAATTTCAATAACGTTCTAACATTATAATACAGAATTAAGTAAAGTATCTAATATTCCTTTTTTTTCAAATGCGGAAGTAGATAAATTGTGAAAATAACTCAAAACACCAATAACACGATTCGTGTACAATATCCCAGCACCTGGAGTCACTAAATCACGAACTGACTAGGAGGTCACTAAATACAAAGTCTGAAGAAATAATACATGAATTGTCTTAGAACCAAGACAAATAAGACAAAATAGAAGGATAAGGATAGAGGAGACGCCAAGGCCCACGAACGTCTGTGGGTCTACCTTGTAATCTCTGAAGTGGACTGAAGGATGCTCCCTCAATCAGTGTCCACCGGGTCTAGCTACGGGATCTGCACAACATAGAGAAGTGCAGGTGTAGCATCAGTACAACCGACCCCATGTACTGAGCAAGTGCCGAGCCTAACCCCGGCCAAAGTAGTGGCGAGGCTAGACACGACGACAGTAATCTACCTGTACAGTTCTACCAAAAATATAGCAAGGAAGTGAAAGATATTCAACAGATAAGCAAGGGAAACGGGAACAAGTAAGGGGGAAACATATAGATAGCAAAATGAGATGTTAAACACAATAAATAAACAGATAAATGAATGGCACGGCATCACCCTTCGTGCTTTACTCTCTTCCTCACTATGCAACAGGTAAATATATATGAAATTACTACAATAATAAATGAAATGAATGGCACGGCATCAACCTTCGTGCTTTACTCTCTTCCTCACCCAAGTAATATCAACAACAAATCACAAACTTGGCAAGGAAATCAATTACCGGAATTCAATTCACAACCACCTGACACGGAGAATAACAACCATAGTCAAACACATTTTCCCGGCAAGGGTCTCAGCTATAACCAAGTCCTTACGAGGACATAACTTCCCAAAAGAACTACTTCATAACACGATAACCATTGAGGCAATAACAAGGAATTAAGTAAAACGGACTCACGGGCATACTTTGACACACAATGCATAGGTAATCGTCACCTTACCTATGCATTGAACATGATAAACACATAACACATAGGGCACAATACCTATTCCCTCACCGAAGTTAGGCAAGACACTTACCTCGGTCCAAAAATGCAATTCAAGCCTCTAATACCACCTTCCCTCTCGAATCTGACTCTGAAACAATAATATCTAATCATAATAAATTTAATAATATCAATATTGACTCATTAATACAATCGCATAGCCTGAATATACAATTCCTAGTATTCTTCCAAAAATACCAAAATTCAACCCCGGGCCCGCTTGGTCCAAACACGAGGCTCGGACCAAAACCCGATCACCCATACCCCCACGAGTTAGAATATATAATTTATTTTGAAATCCGACCCCAAATTGGTGTTGAATTACCCGAAATTCCCAAAAACCGAACTCTACCCAAAACCCCTAATTTCTACTTTGATTTTAGGATTTTAGGCCTAGATTCTAGTGATTAGTGAAGGGAAATGAAAGAAATTAGTGTTAGGATCACTTACCTAAGTGGCTATGGTGGAATGATGTCTTGGAACACGGCTATGGAGTTTGGAGAAGAAGAAGAAGGTGAAAAATTATGAAATCCCGTGTAATATTCTGTTTTTAAGACTTAAAAATAACTGCGCGATTTTGTTCTCTGCGATCGCGGAAGAGGGGCTGCGATCGCAGAGCTTGAAGTTTTACTACTATGCGATCGCGGAAGAGAACGGGCCATGTGTCTGTGATCGCAGACGAAACTACGCGATCGCAGAGAGATACTACCCTGCCCCCACCTGACACACTATGTGATCGCGGAGGACGAAATGCGATCACATAGTGCAACCCAGCTACCCCTTCACCTAAGCCTATGCGATCGCGAATAAAAGGCTGCGATCGCAGTGAAGGAAACACCAGACACCAGAAACCGAGATAAAACACCAGATTTTTGACTCATTTACACCCCATTAGCTACCCGAAACTCACCCGAGCCCTCGGGGCTCAAAACCAAGAACACACCCGACTCCCAAATCATCCTACAGACTTATTCAAGTTTTTTAATCACCAAAATATCATCAAAATCAATGGATTAAACCCCAAAACTCATAGGATTTTCTTAAAATTTCATAAGGCTTAATTACAATTTTGATCTGAATCACGTCATTTCAAGTCCGCTTTACACCAAATTTCACAAATAAGTCACATAAAATATATTAAACCTGTTCCGGGCTCCGGAACCATAATACGGGCCCGGTAACACGGTTCTCACATCAATTCTCATTTTCAAAGACCTTTATTATTTTCAGAAAATAATTTTCTTTAAAAATTCATTTCTCGGGCTTGGGACCTCGGAATTGGATTCCGGGCATACGCCCAAGTCCCATATTTTCTACGGACCCTCCGGGACTGTCAAGTCACGGGTCCAGGCCCGTTTACAAAAAATGTTGACCAAAGTCAACTCTATTCCATTAATTATTATAAAAATTCCATTTTCATCAAGTTTTTACATAAAAGCTTCACCACAACACGCCTGGGCTGCGCACGCATATCGAGAGATTAACGGAGGCTTTTGGAGTCTCGGAATACAGATTTAGTCAAATACCCTTTTGGGTCGTCACACAAATTAATATAGCACATTGAACTCAATAGTAACATTTCAAATTCAAATTTCAATTGTTCGTTTGATGCCTAATGAAATGAAAGTACTAATAGTAACATTTGTAAAGATAAATTTAAGTCCATTAAAATTGGTCAATTTTTTTTCCAGAATTAATATAACACATTGAACTTATGACACCAACCTTGGACAATATAAAAATGTATTGACAATAAAAATGATGATAGTTTAGTACTTGAAGATGCAATACTGAACTTATGAAGATAGTTGATGAGTACTTGAAGATATATAGTTGATTACTTATGAATCAAAGTAATACGGATTAAAACATGTGCAAAATGATAACACTTTGGCACTTACAATGTTCCAACAATATGGACAAATTAGAACATTCAGTTCAATTCATAATACTTTTTTTTAAATGAACAATTTTGAAATCTTCATCCCTACAAGCATTCCAGCTAACAACACTGATGGCATAGCACTTTCTCCATTGTCACCTTCAACCCCAACATCACTTTCATCAACAAAAGAACTTGAAGATTGTTCTTCATTGGCAACATTTTCTTTTTGGAACTCATTGAATGCTTCTACTGCTTCATCATAAGATTTGTAAGACTTGAAGATGCTTCCTTTGAAACCTATAACCATAGGAGCACACTCACACCAAGAGTTGTATAATCCGGGGTTTTTCCCACGAAATACCACATATACCTTCGACGATGCCGATATATTATCAGCTTGAGATCTATTTCTAAACTCGTTGAACGCTACTATGGCTTCATCATACGTTTTGAAGGCCTTGAAGATGCTTCCCTTGACACCAATAACCATAGGAGCACACTGATGCCAAGAGTTGTACAATTCAGGCCTCTTACCACGAAACACTACATAAACTTTTGAAGCATTATTCCTCTTCCAGTGGTCCATTCCTTAATCTAACAATAAGAAACGATAAGAGATGAAGAAGGAGAAAACAAATTAAAGATAGAAATGTATTTCGTTTAATTGGTATATGTCACGACCCAAATCCTAATTTAGGTCGCGATGGCGCCCAACAGCGGGGTTATGCAAGCCGATATGAAACACACTAGGTGTTACCCTTCCCCTTTTTGGTTCACAATTTAATAACTACCCATTTTAAATAGATAAAACACAATAATGATAAATGATACGAGATAGAACCACAGGTGCAGAAAACAAACGATAGGCACGTCGCATAACATATGCACAGCCAAAACCCAAAATAATAACTGCGTATATGTGCCAGGAACTAGTGTCACGAGTGCCACGGACAACTACTGAATATACAATAACTGAAATATATATACAGAGCCTCAGTCTGAACAAAAGACAGAGGAAATATGACAAGGGAACTCCAGGGTGTTGCCAGGAAGTCGCCAAGAAGGACAGCTCACCGTGAAGTATAGCCACTCGGTCACTATCTAGCACTGGACTGATAATCAGACGGACCAGCCTCCGGACCTGCACAATCAAGTGCAGAAAGAAAGGAAAGTGCAGCATGAGTACATATATATAAATATGTACCTAGTGAGTATCCTGTCTAACCTCGAAGAAGTAGTGACGAGAGGTCGACTCGATACTCACTAAGGTCCAACAGTTATAAAGTAAGCAGAATGTAAGGAAAACTGTAGGCAAGTAAAACAAATAATCAAGTACATCAATATCCGGCAACAAATAACAATTTCAAATCAACAAGTTTGGAATTCGCCATGGCGTACGGCCCGCTCCAATATGGTACACACTCACATCACTCCGCCGTGGCGTACGGCCCGATCCCATCCTGTAAATCTTCGCCGTGGCGTACGGCCCGATCCCACCATGTAGTCTCAATCTCGCAGTGGCGTACGGCCCGATCCCACCCTGTAGTCTCAATCTTGCCGTGGCGTACGGCCCGATCCCACCCTGTAGTCTCAATCTCGTCGTGGCATACGGCCCGATCCCACCCTGTAGTCTCAATCTCGCCGTGGCATACGGCCCGGTACCACCCTGTAGTCTCAATCTCGCCGTGGCGTACTGCCCGATCCCACAATATAATCAATCATCACTCTGTTGTGGCGCACAGCCCGATCCCACAATATAATCAATCATCACTCTGCCGTGGCGTACGGCCCGATCCCACCATGTAGTCTCAATCTCGCAGTGGCGTACGGCCCGATCCCACCCTGTAGTCTCAATCTCGCCGTGGCGTACTGCCCGATCCCACAATATAATCAATCATCACTCTGCCGTGGCGTACGGCCCGATCCCACAATATAATCAATAATCACTCTGTCGTGGCGTACAGCCTGATCCCATCCCGTGATTGTCTTATCACACTTAAATCAAGCCGAGTATCACAACGTTCAAAGACAACAATACCCATCACACAAGTATACAAGTCACATCTATGCGACAACAGGGAAAAACAATGAACATGTTGTGTCCTAACTACCCGGACGAAGCACTAATAGCTACTACGTACGAACTCTCTTCACTCAGTGCGTACATAGCCCCCAAACAAGATCACATAGCAAACAAGGTTACCTAGAGGGATAATTTCCCTCTTACGAGGTTAGAAAGGAGACTCACCTCGACGAAGCACTCCTCGGACCAATGACCTGATCAAGAACGCGCATGAAACTCTGGAACTACCCTCGACGACTCGCAACTAGCCAAACATAGCATAGTTGAATCAATTTATGCTCCAAGAATAAGAATTAACAAGAAATTCCAAAATATAGTGTTCTTGAAGGTTTTTGAAATTTCGACCCCGGGCCCACGCGTTCTGATTTTGAAAATTCTCAAAGGAATGAATTACCCGAAGCCTAAGGATCGTAATTAACTAATTTATTTAGGAATTCATGGCTAAAAGGGATAATTCACTAATTATCAAAGCCCTAAGGATTTCTACCCAATTTTTCCCATGATTTTGATATTTTTAAGAACAAAGTTAGATGAATTCCATGAAAAATTGAAAATTTAGAGAAGAAGTCACTCACCTTAGATGATAGTGGCTTTGGAAAGCCTTTCCCCCAGCTCTAAGATGCTTCAATGGAGTTTGGAAATTGGAAATGAGGAAGAAAGCCCGTAATTGGGCATTTAAATGTTGCCCAGGAAAACCTTCACTGCGATCGTGGCATCAGGCCTGCGATCGCAGAGACCAAGCTGCTAGACCACTGCGATCGCGACTGGAGGTCTGCGATCGCGGAGAACAAATGGTCCTGGGCCCCAAACGACACAATGCGATCGCATAGATGGGGCCTGCGATCGCGGAGAGTGGGGAGTTAGGCTTATGTGATCGCATGAGTGAGGTCTGCGATCGCAGAGAGTGGGGGAAGAGACTTATGCGATCACAGAGAACAAAATTTAGCCCAGAAGAAAATCCCTCTCTGCGATCACAATCATCCCTCTGTGATCGCAGAGAAGGAAACCAGACAGGAATTTTCCGGTTTTCTAACTTAGCTCCCGGGGGTCTAAAACACCCCCGAACCCCCCGGGACCTCGTCCAAAAGCACCGGCAAGTCTGTATTCATGATACGGACTCGCTTGAACTTCCGGAACATGAAAAATAACAACGAAACTCAGAATCAAACCCCAAAACCAAATTAACCAAATTAACCAAACTTAAGAACTTAAGAATTCTAGAATCCACTTCATTACGCCGAACGGGTCTATACTACTCGGAATAACCCCAAATTTTGCAGACAAGTCATAAATGACTATACGGAACTATTGTCGGTTCCGGAATTCCATTCGGACCTCGATAGCATAAAGTCCCATTCCATGCCAAATTCTAAACTTAAGGAAATCCTGATTTCCCTTTCGGGCGCCGAAACGCTCCCGGGTCATCAGAAACCCGAGCCGAACATACGCCCAAGTCCGAAATCACTGTACGGAGCGACTGGAGCTGTCAGAACTCGATTCTGAGGTCGTTTGCTCAAAATGTTGACCGAAGTAAAACTTGGCCAAATAGGCCAACCTTAAGGAACCAAGTGTTCCTAAACCATCCAATTCATTCCCAAATCCCGAACCACCCGCTCCCGCGAGTCATAAAGCACGAATAGCCGCTATGGAAGGTTTCATTTAAGGAAACGGGATCCTAACACGCAAAATGACTGGCTGGGTCGTTACATTCTCCCCCTCTTAAACAAACGTTCGTCCTCGAACGGGACTAGAATCGTACTTGGAGTGCTGAATAGCTGTGGATATGTGCTCCGCATGTCCTGCTCGGACTCCCAAGTCGCCTCCTCAACCGGTTGGCCCCTCCACTGGACCTTAACCGCAAAAACTATCTTAGACCTCAACTGGCGGTCCTGCCTATCAACAATAGCAACTGGCTCCTCCTCGTAGCCCAACTTCTCATCTAATTGGATAGTGCTGTAATCAACCACGTTCGAGAAGTCGGTATGATACTCCTGAAGCATGGAAACATGAAAAACTAGGTGAACTCCTGATAAGGCTGGAGGCAAAGAAAGCTCATAAGCAACCTCTCCAACCCGCTTCAACACCTCGAAAGGACCTATAAACCTGGGGCTCAGCTTGCCCCTCCTCCCAAATCTCATAATGCCCTTCACCGGCGAAACCTTCAACATAACCTTATCTCCCTCCATGAATGATACATCACGTGCCCCCTGATCTGCGTAGCTCTTCTACTTAGACTGTGTTGTGCGGAGCCTCTCCTGAATAATCTTCACCTTTTCCAAGGCATCTCTGACTAGATCTGTACCATATAACTTGGCCTCACCAGGCTCAAACCACCCAATCGAAAAATGGCATCGCCGACCATATAAAGCCTCAAATTGAGCCATATCGATGCTGGACTGATAACTATTATTGTATGCAAACTCCGCTAAAGGCAATAACTAGTCCCACTGACCCCCGAAATCAATCACGCAAGCCCTGAGTATATCCTCCAAAATCTGAATTATACGCTCTGACTGGCCATCAGTCTGAGGGTGAAATTCTTAACTGAGGTCTATCTGAGTACCGATATCGCTGTGCAAAGCTCTCCAGAAGTGCGAAGTGAACTGAGGACCCTGATCCAAAATGATAGACACCGGCACACCATGCAACCGGACTATCTCATGAAGGTAAATCTGAGCTAGCCTCTCTATAGTATAAGTAATAGCCACAGGAATGAAATGTGCCGATTTGGTCAATCTATCCACAATGACCCAAACCGCATCAACCTTCCGCAAAGTCCGAGGCAACCCAACCACGAAGTCCATAGTGATACGCTCTCATTTCCACCGAGGAATGGGCATCTGCTGGAACAAGCCTCTTGGCCGCTGATGCTCGTACTTAACCTGCTAACAATTAAGACACCTGGCCACATACTGAACAATGTCCTTCTTCATCCGCCTCCACCAGTAGTGCTGCCTCAAATCACGATACATCTTCGTCTCCCCTGGGTGAATGGAGTACCGAGAATTGTGCGCCTCTGCTAGAATCCTTTCCCTCAGGCCATCAATATCAGGAACACACAATCACCCTTGGAGCCGCAGAACACTATCCTCGCCTAAAGTAACCTCCTTGGCCCTGCCATGGACCACTGTATCCCGAAGCTCTGCTAGACGTGGATCATCAAACTGTCGAGCCTTGATCTCTCCCAACAATGAAGAACGAGCTACCACATGAGGTAAAACTCGACGAGGCTCTGAAAGGTCCAATCTTACCAAACGGTTGGCCAAGAACTGAATGTCCAAGGCTAAAGGCCTCTCCTCAAATGAAATGTAGTCCAAACTACCCATGCTAGCTGCTCGCCTGCTCAATGCATCTGCAACTACATTTGCCTTGCCCGGATGATACAGAATAGTGAGATCATAGTCCTTCAATAACTCAAGCCACCTTCGCTGCTTCAAATTAAGGTCCCTCTGCTTAAGCAGGTACTGCAGGTTGCGGTGGTCAGTATAGACCTCACAAGATACACCATATAGATAATGTCGCCATATCTTTAAAGCATGAACAATCGCCGCCAACTCCAAATCGTGCATAGGGTAATTCTTTTCATGAACCTTCAGCTGGTGCGAAGCATAATCAATAACCCTGTCATCCTGCATCAACACACATCCTAGCCTGACGCGTTAAGCGTCGCAATATACGGTATACACCCCTGACTCCGAAGCGAAGGAAAGAACTGGTGCTGAAGTCAATGCTGATTTGAGCTTTTGAAAGCTCGCTTCACAATCATCAGACCACTGGAATGGAACATTCTTATGAGTCAATCTAGTCAATGGAGCAGCAATAGAAGAGAATTCCTCCACGAAATGACGGTAATAACCCGCTAGGCCCAAGAAACTCCTGATCTCTGAAGCTGAAGTACGACGTGGCCAACTTTGCACAACTTCAATCTTCTGCGGATCAACCTTGATACCCTTACCGGACACCACATTCCCCAGAAATGCCACAGACTCCAACCAAAACTCACACTTGGAGAACTTAGCATAAAGCTTCTGTTCTCGCAAGTTCTAAAGCATAACTCTCAAATGATGCTCGTGATCACCCAAGCTCCGTGAGTAAATCAATATATCATCAATAAAAACAATCACGAATGAATTAATATACGGCCTGAATACCATATTCATCAAGTCCATAAAGGCTGCTGGGGAATTAGTCAAGCCAAAGGACATCACTAAGAACTCATAATGGCCATATCGGATGCGAAATGCAGTCTTCGGTACATCAGAAGCCCGAATCTTCAATTGGTGATAGTCTGACCTCAGATCAATCTTAGAGAACACGCGAGCACCCTGCATCTGATCAAACAAATCATCAATACGCAGTACAGGATACTTGTTCTTTATGGTCACTTTATTCAGCTGGCGGTAGTCAATACACATCCGCATAGACCCATCCTTCTTCTTTACAAATAAGACTGGATCACCCCACAGCGACACACTTGGCCTGATAAATCCCTTGGCCAACAACTCCTCAAGCTGCTCCTTCAACTCTTTTAGCTCCTTAGAAGCCATACGATAAGGAGGAATAGAAATAGGCTGAGTATCTGGAGCCAAGTCAATGCAGAAATCTATATCTCGATCTGGAGGCATGCCTGGAAAATCTTAAGGAAACACATCCAGAAACTCTTGAACAACAGGCACTGAATCAATGGTAGGAGACTCGGCGGTGGTGTGCCGCACATAAGCAAGATAAGACAGACACCCTTTCTCGACCATATGTCGAGCTTTCATGAAGGAAATGACCCGACTGAAGGCACTAACTGAAGAAACCCTCCACTCTAACCTCGGCGACTCATGCATGGCTAATGTAACTGTCTTGGCATGCAGTCCAAGACAGCATGATGAGGCGATAGCCAATCCATGCCCAAAATAACCTCGAAATCAACCATATCAAGCAACAACAGGTCGGCTCTGGTCTCAAACCCACAAAAAGTAATCACACAAGACCGGTAGACCCGGTCTACCACTACTGAGTCGCCCACAGGAGTGGATACATACAAAGGAGAACCCAAAGACTCACAAATAACATCCAGAGAATGGGCAAATAATGCTGAAACATATGAATATGTAGGCCCTGGATCAAATAGCACTAAAGCCTCTCTACCACAGACCGAAATAATACCTGTAATCACAGCATCTGATGCCACTGCGTCTGCCCTGGCTGGAATAGCATAAAATCTGGCTGGAGCACCCGATGACTAAGCTTCCCCAGGACGAGCTGGAGCTGAACGACCCCCTCCTGGCTGGCCTCCCCCTCTAGGGCGACCCCTGCCAACCTGACCTCCACCCCTAGGTGGTCGTGTTGCTGGTGCTGTAATCATAGGCTGCTGGCTTTCTTGCACGGCCTTGCCCCGATACCTGGGATAAAACCTTCACGTGTGGCTCAGACCCCCACACTCGAAGCAACCCCCTGGCACTACTGCTCGCTGCCCTGAAGAGGAGGAACCCTAAATAGCTGAAGAGCGGTGTGAATCCTCTGGTAAAGCACTGGGATAAGAACTGGAGGATCTCTGATGTCTAGAATATCTGTTGGTGCACTCTGGATGGCTGGAGGATGATAGGAGCGCTCTGGCATGGCGCTAAATTGGGGCCAGACTGGAACAACCCTAGGAGGTACTGGAGGTGCTGAATAGGAAGGCATGCTGAACTGGACACCTCCGTACTGACCCTTGGACCTAACTGGAGCCCCTCTGAAGTCGCCTGCAAACTTGGCCCTCTTGTCCTGCTGACCTGGCTGACCCTGCTCACTTCCCCTCACACGGTAACCCTCGATATGTCGAGCTATCTCAACTACAAGCTGATACGGGGTACCCATCTCTACCTCTCTGGCCATGGAAGTCCTGATACCCGGATGTAAGCCTGCCACAAACCGTCGAACCCACTCAGCATCTGTGGGCAATATCATGAGAGCATGGCGAGACAACTCCGAGAACCTGACCTCATAATCTGACACAGACATCTGCCCCTGCTCTAACCTCTCAAACTAACCCCGTAGATCCTCCCTCTCAGACGGTGGGATGTATCGGTCCAAGAATAACTGAGTAAACTTCTCCCAAGTAACCGGTGGAGACCTTGTTGGCCTACTGAGTACATAAGACTTCCACCAGCGGCGAGCTCTGCCCTCAAGCTGGAAGGTCGTGAAGTCTACCCCATGTGACTCTAATATTCTCATGTTGTGCAGGCTGTCCCTGCACCTCTCGATAAATCCTGTGCATCCTCCCCTCGATCACCCCCGAAGGTCGGAGGGCGAAGTTGGGTCCATCTACCCAGCATCTTATATTGGTCCATCTCTGCAACTGGCTTGGGGTCTGGTGCTTCCACCCCAGGATGAACCCCAATCACTGGTGGAATATCTAGAGTACGATGTACTGCTGCTGCTGGTCCTGTAGCCTGAGCGGTAGGGGTCTGAACTCCCCCTCCTGCCTGAGAAGCAGCAGGATCTGATGGAAGTACACCTGCATGTGACATAGTATCCATGAACCTCAGCATACGGCCCATGACCTCCTGGAAGCCCGACGCCGTCATAAAATCAGTTGGCGGTAGAACTACTAGAGGTAGCTCATCCTGCTCCTCAACATAAGGATCCTCAATCGACGCAAATGGTACAGATCTGGGACGCCCTCGCCCCTTACTACGAACAGGAGCCCTACCCCTGCCCCTACCACGGCCTCGAGCAGTGGGGGTAGCAGCCTCCCCTGGATCAGGAACATGTGAAGCACGCGTCCTCACCATCTGTGAGAGAGTAGAAGAACAGGTTTGAGTACATCATCGGTTGCACGATAGGATATGAACAAAAGGAGTTTCTTAACGCCCTATAGCCTCCTGAAGATAAGTACAGACGTCTCTGTACCGATCCACAAGACTCTACTGGGTTTTCCCGTGAATCGTGAGACTACGTGAACCTAAAGCTCTGATACCACGTTGTCGCGACCTAAATTAGGATTTGGGTCGTGACAGTATAGTGCATGTATATGAGTTTAAATTGCTTTATCAAAAATAGTGTAGCATGCATGTGTAAATGTGAAAGAAGCATGGGGAAGGTAATATCATTAAACTAATGAGAGAGAATTAGAGGGAAAACAATAAAAAATACTAAAGGGTATATCTGGAAAACGAAAATGCCTAAATATCAATTATGCCCTCAAAAGTTGTGCGAAGTTACAATAATACCCCCATTGGGGACGTTTGGGCCAAAACGAGTTTGGCCAAATATATTTTCCATTAAAATAATACTCCCTTCGGTTCAAAATAAGTGATTTTTGGGTTGTTTTCACATATATTAAGAAATTCACTTTTTAACATTAACTAGTATAAGAACCCGCGCGATGCGCGGATAATTTGACAGAATATTAATCTTATAAAATTATGATCTAATATATCATATTAACTTAATAAATATTAGTTGTATTTTATTATTTAATATAGTGTGCAGAAATATAACACAATCTATACAAAGTTAAAGGATACACATCAAAATTTATAATGGTTTTTAGTGAAAAAGGTAGTTTAATTTGCCTAAATAATACCATTTGGCTTTTTCTGGTTATGCCATTTGTTTTAATAATGTGTTATTGCCTCTCCTTTTATTATATATAGATTAGCAATAAAATCGTTCATATTAACCTTTACTATCTTTATACATAAACACTCCTAAGATATACTCCAAGGATAATGTGGGAAAAAAATAATTAATACATTATTAAAATAAAAAATAATCACTTATTTTGAAGGAAAAAAAAATCACTTCTAGTGGAACAGAGAAAGTACTGCTTAGCATTGCTGTACAAAATTACACTGCTATCACGTGTACGTACCAAATGTCTATCGAACAATGTAACAAAATGGCTCCAATATGTATCTACGGGACCAGCGCCGGTTTCTCCCAATCCACCTCCGTTTTCCTTTTTTCTATTTTGAGTAATTCCTTCTGCGCCCTTTTTCTTATTGCAGCACCAAGCTCAAACAGGCTCTCAGCCAGCATTTGTACTTTACGTATTCTAATGAGTAATCACTTTTATATAATTCTAAGGGCGGGGTAGTCAAGTCATTCGGGGTACGCTATGATGAAATCACTTTTATCTGCAATTTTCATTATCAAGAATTAAAAGGATGGATGCAAATTGCGTAAGTTATAAGCCGCAAGTTCGTTTTTTAAATGTTCATGGCTCTTGGGCAATTCCAAGAACCACTCTTTAAGCATTAAATAATCAGAAAACGACAAAAGATGTACAAAAGACAGAACTTTAAGCAACTGGACACACACATGTGGGTCACGCATCTCTATGCTAAATCAGATCCTCCAGTAATCTCTCTCTCCTTCAATCATTATTCAGCTACAATCACTTTGCAATTTGTGCCATATATATATATTCCCCCATATCCCCCTTGTAACAAGAGCCTTTGGAGACGTCCAACACTATGTGGAGCAACCTTCCTTTTGATATCTTAGCCAACATTTTCTCTTATCTTTCCCCTGATTCCTTAGCCAGGGCCAAATCAGCTTGCATAAATTGGCACACATGTGCCAAGAATTTAGCTTCACCCCGGCGGCATCACCCGCCGTGGTTTGTAGCCTTGCCAACGCGCATCACGGGGCACTTTTGCTATGCTCACAATCCAATTGATGATTCTTGGCATCTATTACCTCTTGACTTCATTCGCAACCCAATTCGCCCCATTGCTGCAATTGGCGGCCTGATACTTCTAAGAGAGGCTACAACTACTACCCTTCAATTAGCCATATGCAATCCCTTCACTAAGCAATTCAGACAACTCCCTAAGCTAAATGTCACAAGGACTAATCCAGTTGTTGGGGTAATAGAATCAAATTCAGTTAACTTCAAGGTCTATGTGGCTGGAGGAATGTCAGAGGCTAGCAGCATTGGAGGAGGTGCTTCGTATGAGCCCACGTTGGAAGTGTACGATTCTGTTTACAATAATTGGAAAACAATTGGATCAATGCCAATGGAATTTTCTGTAAGGCTAACAGTTTGGACACCAAACGAGAGCGTTTACTGTAACAGTGTCCTGTATTGGATCACATCTGCTCGCGCTTATACCATAATGGGATACGAAATTGGGAAGAATAATTGGAGAGAGTTAAGTGTGCCAATGGCTGACAGGCTTGAATTTGCAGCATTAGTGCCAAGAAATGGGAAGTTGAGTCTTGTTGGCGGAATGTGTGATGCTGGAGCATGTATATGGGAACTTTGTGAAGATAATAATTGGAGAATGATTGAGAAAGTGCCACAAGAACTTGGGGCAAGATTGTTAGAAGGTAAAGGAAGATGGGGTAGTAGTAATACCAAATGTGTGTATACTGCTGGTGCTATGTGTTTGTATAGAGATCTTGAATCAGGAGTTGTAGTATGGAGGGAATGTGAAAAAAATGGTAAGTGGGAATGGCATTGGATTGAAGGGTGTGGTTCAATAAAAGGGATGAAATTGCAGAACTTCCCAATTAAAGGACTGCTGCTACATCCCTATCTTGCATCTTCTAGTGTCCTGAACAAATGAGCTGTAAATTCATCTATCGTCCAGTGTCCCTATCACTTCGACTTACTTTCTAAATGTAAGGAAAATTCTGATTTGCTGTAAAGTTGGATTGAGCATAAAGGAATAAGAAAAAATGTTAATAATAATAGGGAAGGTCCATTTCTTGATCACTCTTAAGTCTCATCTCGAGACTTTTTCAGCTGGTGTGCTTATAACATCAATCGGCCGGAGAAATTGCTAATCTCTACATTTCTTGGCATTTGATGCTTAGGACATTTTATAAGCATATTACAAAGACATATTGGTCACTTTGCTTTAGTTATTATTATAGCTGGTTTTATCTTTTACTCATTAAATTATTATTATTATTTTTTTAAATACTTTCAAGAATAACTAAAGAAAGCCAAAAATAGATGCTTTTGGAGCATCTTAAATTACCACTCTTGTTTTTCATTTTACTAAATTAATTAATTAATTACTTATCTTCATTGTATGTAATTCGTATGGTTTAACTTATTTCGTTAGTTGATTGTATTTATAACGTCTGTTCTTCTTCTTTTTTCAAGAAAAAAAAAGGTTTGAAGAAGGCAAAAAACAAGAGCTTTCATTTGTAGCCGGCCGGTGGAAACAATTATCATTCGCTAGTTATGAATTAAGCCCTACATTTTAAAGCCCCAAACAAATTATAATGGCTAGCCTAAATTTGCTCAAATGCCGTAGATTTTGTTGTCATCGAGCCGTTCCAATCTTCCACCAATGATATGCAAAATCAGTTTTCTTATTGTCAAAATACCGCTTGTGGTTTTTGCAATTGTTGGATATGAAATAATGTTATTATCACAAATGCCTTTCAATTCTTTACCCAGTACTTGGTTTCTTTCACCCCATGTGATGAATTACTCCAAGAATATTCTTGGATATCAAATATCCCAAAATAATAATATTTTATCAAACTGGAAAAAGGAATTGATCAACTTGAATATTTTAAAAAGAAATTATATATATAAATAAAAAAGCACGACGCAACGTGACCAATCAGTGACTTAGGTTTTGCTGATGTATTTTCAAAAGTTAATAAATACTTGTTGTATTTCGAAAATCATCATATTATTTGAGAGAAATGTATCATGGGAGTCATATAACTGTCTCAAATAGTTGAGGATTGATACAAGTAAACAATAGTTGTTGTTTTGTTTAAAATACTTTGAAGAATACCAAATTCAACAAAATCTATTTCTTGAAATTAGTTGAGCAAATTTCATTTGTATACAATAGACTGTCACTATACAAAAAATATACTAAAATAGACTGTCACTATACAAAATATATACAAAATAGACTGTCCAGATACAAAAAAATGAGTGTGCACTTGTATATGGAGATGAAAAAGAAAAACTTGGATATCACTGAATATCCATTATGCATAACGTTGAAATAAATATAAAATAGATTGTCACTATACAAAAAATATACTAAATAGGCTGTCACTATACAACAAATAATACACCATTGACATCTCTCTCTACATGCTCTTGGCGTAACTTAGCGTGATTGCTATCTTGCGCATTCAGCCATGGGAGGCAGAGGAAGACCTAGGAAAAACAGTACGAAGGTTCCACTAGCGGAATTCATCACATCGGCGAGTCGGAAAGGAGAGACAGTGAAACAAACGCCACCACAAGGAGCCCTAATTCGAGAGAAGGAAATGAACAACCCGAAATCAAGTGGTGAACTTATAGTAAGTGCTACAAATGCAAATCGAAGCTCAAAAAGTGAAAGAAAAGACAAGCATGTAGAAGGAAAACAGATTGAAGGTCATGGATCGAAAGGTAAAAGGGAGCGCAATGGATGCAGGGGTAATTGCTAGCCCTAGCAATAACATGAATCAATTAACAAAAATTGGGGTAAATGCTGGCAACAAACCACAAAAGGAAGGATTAAGTATTCCAGTACAAACGAGCACAAATCCTAAAGGAAGTTTGCATGTTTTGGAGATAGGTCAAGCGGGAAACAAAGGAATTGAACGTGTCGGGTGTGAGGAAGTTAAGCAGCTGATGCAAAAACCACTATTGGATCCAAATCCTGGGCAAACCTAGTAGCGGGGAATACCTATGCGGCTAGGGGAATGTAACTCACTTATGTACCTCCAATGATACAAAATGGGGAGAAAATAATTGAACTACAACAAGATGAAAGTGAGAAGGAAACAAAGAAGTGGAGGAAGGCAGTAATCATGTATGTAGTCGGAGATACACCTAGCACTGGAGCTGTGGAAATGTTTATTGCATTTCAATGGAATTTTGTAACAAAACCAAAACTATACTACCATAAGGAAGGCTTCTTTGTTGTTAAATTCAGTAGTATTGAAGAAAGGAATGAAGTATTAAACTCGGGCCAAGTACGATCAATAGTACACCAGTGATTACCTAGACATGGGCTCCTGACTTTGATTTTGAGGAAGAAGTGTTGAAGACTCTACCCTTATGGGTAACACTACCAAATTTGCCATTGAACTGCTGGGGAGCTGATTCCTTTTGTGGAATTGGAAGCGGATTAGGAACACCAATCTATGTTGATGAATGCACCACCAAAGTGGAGAGGATATCATACGCCAGAATTCTTGTAGAGATGAATATTACAAGACCTCTGACTATGAAGATAACAGTGAAAAATCCTAATGGAAAGAAATTTGAGCAAGCTATTACTTATGATTGGAAGCCTGTGTGTTGTAGCATATGTTTGCAGTTGGGACATAGTTGCTAGAACAAGACAGTAATGCAGCAGCAAGAAGCCAAGCAATCAAAACAAAGGCAGGAGTGGAAACCTAAAGAACAGAACAAACCAGTCACTGGAAATGATGGACCTCAAGATACTGGGGCAAGTAAAATACCATAAACTAGCAAGATAATAACAGAAGGAACCAAACTCAACAGCAATCACAGGATATAGAGGAGAGGTGGCAAGAGGTAAGGAAAAACCTAATGCAAAGCAGAATCATATTGCTACTACTGAAGAGAGAATGGTTATGGGAAATGGATTTACTACTCTTACTAGAACAAGTGCTCAACAGTTAAACATTGATACTAGGAGGATGGAGGGAGGGAAGAGAAGTCATGGAATGATGAAGGAGATTATTTTACCAGACCAAATATGTTATGAAGTTGGTCACATGGAATGTTAGAGGCTTTAATAAAGCCTATAAGCAAAAGTAGATGCAGAGGTTCATACGTGAGAATAAGATCAGTATTATTGTTATAGTAGAGCATAGAGTGCAAGAGAAGTATTCAAGCAAAATTATAAATAAAATAGCTCCTAAATGGAAATGGTGCACAAACTATGAATCTGGAGGGAGAGGTAGGATATGGATTGTATGGGATCCAAATGAAATTACATATACTATAATAAGCTTCAAGCCTCAGTACATTCATGGGGAGGCAATGTTATTGGCTAGCAGGCAGGAATTCACCTTCACAACTATATATGGACTTCACACGGTAGATGCAAGGAATGGGTTGATGTGCTAAGCTGGAGTCACTCTCAACAGAGGTCTTGGCTCTGTATGGGTGATTTAAATACAATATTATCATTTGATGATAGGAGCAATGGGAATCCAGTACAGGAATGGGAAGTTAGAGATTTCAAAGAGTTTCTGGTGAATGCAGGGATGACTGAAATGAGAACAGTAGGAAGGAGCTTTACATGGACAATTCTTATGTATTTAGCAGAATTGACAGGGCAGTAGCCAATTCTGAATGGATAACTAATATGCCGCACTTGGATGCTATGATTATGGATCCCTATTTTTAAGATCACTCCCCTATATGTGTTAAATTTAGAGATGAGCAGCAGAATTCTAGACCTTTCAGGTTCTTTAACCACCTGGCAGATCATAAAGAGTTCTTACAAAGAGTTGCAGATGTCTGGAAAAGGAAAGAAATAACACAAATACCAGGAATATGGAGAAAATTGAAAGACGTAAAGGGAGAATTAAAGAAGTTGAATACAACTGAATTTGCAGCAGTGGATACAAAGGTGAAACATGCCAGGCAACATTTAAAGGAGATACAAGAGAAAATAAGTACAAACTATCTGCAAACAGAGCTGTTTGAAGAGGAAAAGGAAAAAAGAAGAAAACAACTAGAGGAATGGGTTAATATGAAGAAAGTATCTTTAAGCAAAAATCCAGATATCGGTTGAAATTGGGAGACTCAAACTTTGATTTCTTCTTTGCTAGTATGAAGAGTATAGTTAGTCAAAACAAGATTAGGAGCTTGATGAATGCTACCGAAGAAATAGTACAAACTATGGATGCAATTGAAAAGGAAATTGTAGGTTTCCACAAAGGACTACTAGGATCATCAGCAACAAACACACCAGCCATTCATCCAAGAGTTATGAAAGAAAGGAAGATGCTAAATAGAGAGCAACAGTTGCAACTCATTGAACCTGTTAGAGAAGAGGAAGTGTATAATGCTTTTAGGAGTATTGATGATTTAAAAGCACCAGGATGTGATGGTTTCAACTCCCTGTTCTTCAAAAAACATGGGATATCAGTGGCAAGGAGATCACATAGGCAGTCACGTAATTCTTTACTACAGGGGAAATGTATCGACCTATTAATGTAACTACAGTCACTTTGATACCAAAGGTGCACCACCCCTCAACCATCAGACAATTCAGACATATATCTTGATGTACAGTACTGTACAAAATTATCTCTAAGATTCTGACTAATAGGTTGCAAATGGTAATGGACCATTTAATTGATAATAGCCAATCAGGTTTTGTGCCAGAAAGAGTAATTGCTGATAATATAATCCTGAGTCATGAGTTGGTAAAGGGATATGGAAGGAAATGTATCTCTATCAGATGCATGATGAAGCTAGATTTACAGAAAGCGTATGACTCCATTGAATGGGTGTTCCTGGAACAAGTATTAACAAGTCTTATAGTTTGTTCAATGGGTGATGATGAGTGTGACTATTGTGTCCTATTCAATCCTTATAAATGGGAAGCCTACTGAACCATTTGAAGCTAGGAAAGGGCTAAGACAAGGTGACTCATTGTCACCTTATTTGTTTGTGCTTGGTATGGAGTACCTCACTAGGAACCTGAAGTAGTTGAGGAATGATCCTAACTTCAATTTCCATTCCAGATGTGACAAACTGAACATCATTCAACTTGGCTTTGCAGATGATTTGTTACTATTCTGTAGGGAAGATATTGTGTCTGTGCAAATGGTGTATGAATGTTTCAAAGAATTCTCTAGAGTATCTGGACTTAAAGAAAATATTGCTAAGAGTTCCATATACTTTGGAAATGTTCCACATGAAGTTCAACTGGATATCCTACAAGTTGTGGGTTTTTCCAAAGGGGACTTACCTTTCAAGTACCTGGGTATACCAATTAGCACCAAGAGGATATCAATGTCTCAATGCCAATCATTGGTGGATAAAATACTTGGTCGAATAACCTCCTGGACATCAAGATATCTATCATATGTTGGAAGATTACAACTAATCAAAAATGTTCTATTCTTCATTCAAATATACTCGTCTCAGATTTTTGTGCTGCCTAAAAAATTGATAAAAAAGATAGAAGTTGTGTGCAGAACATTTCCATGGACATGGAGAGTGGAAGCATCAAGAAAGGCTCTTCTATCATGGGAGAGAGTGTGTATGCCAAAAACTGCTAGAGGTTGTAATTTGCTGGAAATTTCAACATGGAACAAGGCTGCAATTTGCAAATTATTATGGAATCTATGCAAGAAGAAAGACAAGCTTTGGGTGCAATGGATATATATGTACCATGGGAAGAGGTAGAAAATATGGGAAACTATTCCTAAGAATGCATCTTGGATAGTACAAAAGATAATCAAGGCTAAGAAGTACTTTGAAGAAGTGAGATTCAATATGAATGAAGTGACTGGATGGAAGACCCTATCTGTCAAAAACTTATACAATACTACGCGAGGAAAATTTCAGAAAGTGACTTGGAGAAGACTAACTTGCAATAATGTAGGAGATCCAAAATTGATATTTGTGTTAAACTTGGCTATACAGAGAAGGCTGCTCACAAGAGACATATTGAACAACTGGGAGATAACTGATGTTTTGAGCTGCCCTATGTGTAATGTTAAAAATGAGACAATGGATCATTTGTTCATTAGTTGTGTGGTATCTAAAGAGATTTGGGAGAAAGTTCTGAAATGGAAAGGCATTTTGAGAACTGCATTAGACTGGAAAAAGGAAATTGAATGGGCAGAACGAAATGCAAAGGGTAGAAATGCAGATGCACAATTGTACAGACTAACACTGGCTTGTGTGGTATATCATATATGGAGGGAAAGGAACATGCGACTCTTTCAAGGGTAACATCAATTAAATGAAGTGCTAGTTAGACATATTATTCAAGACAGTAGAGGATTGATGAAGAATAGATTAGTAAAGAAGCTGGAAACACTAAATTTTTATCCATAGAAGTATATAAGTATAGAAGATGAGTAGCTAGTGATGTTATGAGCCTAGGGTATGTCTAGGCTCATGTTGCTTTTGCTTGTACATACTGACACTAGTAAATAAAATCGTTTACTTACCAAAAAAAAATGTCACTATACAAAATAGACTCTCACAATATAATAAATATACTAAATAGACTGTCACTATACAATAAACATGCCATGTAGACTGTCATTGTATAATTTATATACAACAGATTGTCACTATACAAAACATGTACTAAATAGACTGTCACTATACAAAATATATACAAAATAAACTATCACTATATAGAACATATACCATATAGACTGTCGATGTACAATTCATATACAATAGACTGTCACTATATAAAAATTATACTAAATAGATTGTCACTATACAAAATATATACAAAATAGACTGTCACTATACAAAAAATATACAAAATAAATATTTTGGGCTATTAGATGTAATATAGTTGGGCCAGAGGGACATTTCGTCAAGGGAAAAAAAATATGGGATATTAAAATTTTGAGGGGCTTTAGAGGGTCATTTCCTCAAAAAAAAAAAAAAACAAGACAGGTCCATCCTAGATCTTTCAATGGCCCATGTTAATTGAGCCTTATCAAGAAGTTCTAGGCGAATAAGGTCTTAACGACCTTATTCCCTTATTTAATGTAAAAATAGCACGAGTTAGTTAGTTTTTGACTGGTTATTCAAAAATAGCCAGCATTTGTAAAGTCATTGAAAAATAGCCACTATTTTGCTGTAACACGAAAGTTCCAGCATAATATATTGGAGATTGGTACACCTATGTATGAACTTCCAGCATATTACGCTGGACTTCCAACACGCGTAAAGTTCCAACATAATATACTGGAGATTGAAGCACATGTGTATGAACTTCCAGCATATTATGTTGGACCGGTATATTATACTGGAAATCCAGTATAATATGTTGGAAGTCCAGTATATTATACTGGAACTCCAGTAGAATATACCGTAGTTCTATACTGGAGTTCCAGTATACTTATGCTGAAACTCTAGTATAATATACTGGAGTTTCAGTATATCGTACTGGAATTCCAGTATATTATGCTGCAGTATTTTCCGGATTTTGAATAGTGTTTTCGTTCAAATTTATCTTTACATGAAGAGTGGCTAAATTTTGATTACTTTTGAAACTGTGGCTATTTTTGAGTGACCACTTGTAAATCTGACTATTTTTGAATTTATCCCTTATTTAATTGTTGGATTGGTTACCTCATATAGCAAAGGTTAATACCTTATTTATTATAAATAAATACCCTTTTAAAAAATTATATTTCATAGCTACCTTTTGATTTTTTATAGCTAAATATCTATTTAGGGTCATCTCCTACCCTTAAGCCATAAAATAAGCTTTGTATTATTTTTCTCTCTCCACTCAAATTTTTCCTATCCCCTCAAATTTCTCGTATCTCTTACCCCATATCTATTCTCCCTCTCTCTCTCATCTTCCACCTTCATCTTACTACCAGAACTCTCCGGCAAAGCATCAAAATTAGAGTTTTCCGGCAAAGACTTTTAGGCTGCCGAGCAATCATCCGATATAGAAATTTTCTCCGGCGTAACAACGGCAACCGAAGGCAACAATGACGGCAAGCGAGGACTGGATATTGATTCTGCTTCAACCTCCTCGCCGTCGCTGCCCACGGTGCTTGTAAACGTCGTCGAGACAATGGATTGCTGATGGTGGCTCTCAGATAATAGCAGTCGATCACTTCCTCCGTCTCTGTCGGCGTTGCCATTGCGGGTGAGGAGCATGTGGAGAGTTTTACGGCGGCAGAGGTGAATGACTGGGCTAGTTGTCGGGATTCGAGTTGGGCTTCCTGCTGCTACAGATAATTAGGTCGCTAATAGCTTGAATTTTTGCAGAGTTTCCATAATTGGAAGGTGAAAAAGAGGAGTTGTGGGTTAAGGAACAAGAAGTGGAGGAGATAGAAAGTGAGATGTGAACTTTACAATTTGCTGGGGGCGGTCATGTATTAGTGTTGAATCAAGTCACTGCACGGTTTTGAATATTGACAAATACCAACCCAGTTGAACCAGGTCCATCAGGGCAAACATAATCAAACAGACCCATTGGCACGAGAAGCGTTCATGCACAGGAGATAAACATTATCTGTGAACTAAGAGGTTATCTCCTAAGCGAAAAGGTTGCAAATTTATAAGAAGATGGAGTTCGATTTCAGGTAGGACAGAATCCAGATCAAGAAAGTTGAGATAAACACAAACTCTTCTACCAAGGAAGAGTTGCACTAGAACTGAACAACAACATCTCAACTACTGATTCTATAAAATGTTGAAGCATTCCTGCTGAAGAATTCACGCACAAACACAGAACTGAAACAAGAACTGAAAGCAAAATTATCAAAGCAATTTTGCAAGCAGAATCCTTGTGCGACATAAAAGCTACTTAAACCAGCTAGAAGAACCAGTTCCATCTGTTGTCTTTTGAGTCTAGTTGGTTGTAGTAGGTAATTACATATTGTATCTTTCAACTTTATCTAGAAGCAATTATAATAGGTACACACTGTTCAAGTTAGAGTTTACTTGAAGTTTATTGCAATTAGCTAGAGGCTAGTTTGCCACAAAGGGATTAGAGTTAGTCCTTAGGTTTACAAAAGAGTTATTTTGTAAATTCTGTTTGGCTCATTGACATAGTGAAGAGTTTGGGAAAATCTTACAGGGAAGTAGGTCGTGGTTTTTTCACCTTTTGATCCAGGTGTTTTCCACGTAAAATTGTTGTGTTCTTTAAATTCTGCAATTACTTTTCTGCAAACTATAGAAGTTGGAACACCAAGAAGAACCAGGTTCTTCTATAGAGACTGCACTCGAANTTAACACCTTGGAAAAAATCAAAATGAGTGCACCACCTGGAAACTGAAGGGTCAATCAACTGCAAGGCCACCACTCTTTAATGGCCAATATTACTCCTGGTGGAAGAACATGATGAAGGATCACTTGATTGGAGAAGACTATGAACTCTGGGACATAGTCAGTGATGGTCCTCTCGCCACCATGAAGAAGACTACTGAAGGAGTAGATGTACCAAAAACTAGAGCTGACTGCATTACTGAGGATCTGAAGAAATGAGAGAAAAATGTTGAGGCCAAGAAGTGGTTGGTTTGTGGACTAGGTCCAGACGAGTATAGTAGGATTCAAAGTTGCACCACTGCCAAAGAAATTTGGGATACCTTAAAAGTATCCCACGAAGGAAAACCTCAAGTCTAAAAGATCAAGAGGTACTCTACTATACTCTCAGTATGAAAACTTCACTATGAAAGAAGGAGAGACAATCCAAGAGATGTACACAAGGATCACAACTCTGACAAATGAACTTAAGCCTCTTGGTAGAGTCATTCTTGAAGAGGACAGGGTAGAGAAGATCCTGACAAGGGTCTTACCAATTTCCTGGGATAGTAAAATCACTGCTATCCAGGAATCCAAAAATATGGAAACCCTCAGATTGGACGAGCTAATTGGAAATCTTACTGCCTATGAACTTAGAAGGCAGACAATGAAAATGGATGCTCCAAAGAAGGAAAGAAGTCTAGCACTGAGAATCACTGAGGGAGCAGATCTAGAGGAGGACGAGATGGCCATTATTACCAAAGAATTCAGAAACTTTCTCATAAGGAAGAAGGGAATATCAAGAGGTGGAACCTACAACAAAGCAAAATCTCCAAAAAGGCCAACCAACGAGGGATGCTACAAGTGTGAAAAGACTGACCACCATATCAAGTACTATCCTCAGTGGGAAATGGAATGGGAAAAGGAGATATTTGAAAGAAGGAACAGGAAGAAGGAACTGGTCCAACCCAAGAAAATCATAACAAAAGCTATGGTTGCTGCTTGGGGGGAAAGCTTAGATAAAGAATCAGAAGACGGTGAGAATGAAGAACGGGCACTCATGGAAATTGGGGAATCTGATGAGGAATCATATGAAGAACCAGAGGTAAGTATATCCCATCTCAAAAATAAAATAAAATTACTATCTAAAGAAAAACTCTCTGAGTTGCTACTTGATTTCATGGATGATTCTGAAGAAACAACCAAAGAGAAAGAACAACTCTCTAAATAGTGTGCAATGCTAAAAGCAAAATGCATGAACCTAGAAATCAGAGTAAGTGAATCTAAAAAGAAAAACAATGTCTTGATGAACCAGGTTCATCCACTTGAAACTAAGATTCTAGAGCTAAAATCTGAAAATTTAAAATTAAAGCTAGGAACTAGTAAAAAGAATGTTGATCATTCTCACATCATGTTAGAAGAAAATGTGGGAAAACTAAAGGATAAGATGTATACTAAGGATGAACAGATAAGGTCACTTAAAGAATAACTTGGTAAAGTCAAACATGAATTAGATCGAACTTGCAAATGGAAAAAATCCTCTGATGCCTTGACATGGCTTCAAGAAAATCACAGTAACAACCGGAGAGGACTTGGCTTTGGGAGTCAATTGCCCAAGTGGGATCCCAAAAGCAAGTATCTCACTCTCCCTGAGAATAAAATTTGCACCCACTGTGGTAAGACTGGTCATTACAAAATTGAGTGTACTGCAAAAGAGCAGGCCAGTCGAAGAAATGAGAGCTTTGTTAAAAGAAAAAACTGGTTACTAAATTGGGCCAGAAAAAGCTTAATTCATCCTTTCTCTCATAGAAAAGGACCCAAACTAGTTTGGGTTCTTAAGACTAACCCCTGATTTCTTTTTGTAGGTTCAAGTGAGAGGAAGCAGCCAAATTTGGTACTTGGATAGTGGCTGCTCAAAACATATGACAGGGAACAAGGAACAGTTCCTTTCACTTGAAAACCTCAAAGGAGGAAATGTCTCCTTTGGAAATGGAAAGAAAGGTGAAATTATTGGGATTGGTAAGGTAGGTAAGGATGACACACGTTCCATTGAACATGTGTACTTGATAGATGGCTTGAAATATAGCCTGATCAGTGTGTCACAATTGTGTGACAGAGGTAACCTGATTGCTTTCACTTCCACAAAATGTTTTGTGATTAACCTGCTTACTGACAAGATTGTTTTGCAGGGAAAAAGAATGAATAACATCTATGTCATAGACTTGTCCACACTATCAGAAAATGAACTCACTTGCTTAAGTGTGTTGGACAGTGATCCCCTCCTGTGGCAAAACCGACTTGGTCACGCGAGTCTAAATCAGCTTAACAAATTAGTATCTAAGGACTTAGTGGTAGGG